>JAHRHZ010000098.1:42637591-42665578 GCA_024137785.1 Ginglymostoma cirratum
TTTCGGTTAGGCCCGAAACGTCAAGTTTTCCTGCTCCTATGATGCTGCTTGACCTGCTGTGTTCATCCAGCCCCATGCTTGTTATCTCGGATTCTCCAGCATCTGCAGTACCTTTTATCTCTGATACAAGACCTGGCTGTCAGGAAGATTGGTACAACTGAAAAGGGATAAGTATAAGGACTAGTCCAGCGCTCCTCATGATCTAACAGAAAACCTACAATTTCATAACCAACTGGTGGGTCCCTGCTTCAGTCACACATCCACCAATTCAGCCAGGCAGAGGGAAAGGAAAGAACAGATTAGTGCTCCCACTTTCAAAACACTGCTTTCTCCATATTCTTTCCTGGAATATGGATGTTGCTGGCATATCAGATGCTGGCCTCATCAGACAAGGACAGTGTATTTCTTACAAGTGAGGAAACAGAAAGGTTTTTTTGCACTATCAATAGTAGTTTCATTGTTAGGCTAGCTTTACATTCCAGATTTATTAATTGCCATGGTGGGATTTGAACCAGTGTGCCCAGCATTAGTCTTAGCCTTGATTAATAATTCAGTGACATTACCACAACATCATTGTTTCCTCAAATAAGATTTGCAATCTCTGACATTTTGAAATGGCCACTGGAAAACACACTTTAAAAATTAAACATTTTGCAAAAATTATTGGAAAATATTGGTTCAGAATCCTAAATCGGTAGCTCCTAGTCAAATAATTTAACAACAAAATGGTAGATTGCATGCAATCCATGGACTTGGCAGCAGCACCTTTGTCAACAGATGTAACCAGGTGGTATAAGTGCGCTCATTCATCTGTGGGATGACATCATCACAGTATAAAGGTGTAAGAAGAATCCAATATTTTACATATCCCAAGGTCATTACAAAGAAGAATGACCCAAGACTTAAATCTAAATCCTCCTCTTTTAGTGTACAAGGCAAAGGGGATGAAACACTGCTAAATAGCAACTAATGGACTATATTTATTGCCCAATATATTTTCATGCACGGGTATGAAGAATGCTAGAAATGACACCACAGCATATACTCCCTCAGGTCCATGCTGACATGTACTTCAGGAGAATATCCAGGATTAATGGGAAAAGTTCAACAATAATTCACAAATATCCACATTGTTATCTCTTTTAAGTAGATAAACATGAAATAATTTAAATTTCTACCTCAGTGAATGTTGTTGCAGATTTGTGACAGGATGGAGAGACATGCCGCAGTGAAACTTTATGGCATGTAACAAAAATATTCAGGGTACACAAGCTTCTGGATTATTTCTTTTCCTTTTTTTTTTGAAACAGAATTTAATAGCTACTCATCCTTGTGGGAAGATGGTTCATTGACCTTCAGTTAAAACGAGATGTTTTGGACATGTCCGTGAATCAGTGAATTCATTGCTATTACCAATTTGGGACTATGGAAGATAAAAGCTTTAGCTTTGTATTACCAGCAAATAGACAAAAAAATTACTGAGCTGTCTCAGCATGGTAACAGGAGACATTTCATGAAAACTCACATGGAAAGGTTGGATGTTACCTGGACTTACTTCAACAGAGTACAATCACATCTATTTTGAAAACTGTCCCAGTTTGTCAACAGAATATAATTTACATTCTTTTGCTACTTTGAGCAAATCTAGCAATAGCAATCACCCTGGTCCACTGTCAATAGTGATGTGAGAACAGCAATGCAGAGAAGGATAAAAGATCAGTATTACTGAAGTTTCTGAAATGGCTGAGAAAATGGAGCAATTTCTCTCCACAAACATTGGTAAGTCATGTTGACACCAATCAGTTGCTCAAAATGACTATGTTAAAAAAGGTCAATGATCTTTGGGAGCCTGCGACTGTCGATTGAATCCGAATAGAGAATTCTGATGCACTCAGGGAAGCCATTTAGCCTACCATGCCGATGACTGGCTCTCTAAAATATAAATGCAGGTAGTCCTATTATCCTACTCTTTCCCTCTAACTTACTAAATTTCTGTATTCTAATAATGACGTCTTTGAAAAGTATTTCTTTTCTCATGCATTCTGCTTCCCCACTGATTGATTATTCCATATCCTGATAACATTACATAGAGAGAATTCTCCTCCCTACACCTGTTATTATTTTGATGATCTTAAATTGCCCTCCTATTCTTACAACAACCTAACCAATGATTTGTCCAAGTTTGGCATTTCCATTTTAATTTTGCACTCTGTACTGTTACTTAAAAAAAAAATCAACATTCACCTGAGCGTTTTTGTTTTTAAGCAGTTTTCAACTGCCCCAACTCCTACACGTAAAAGTTTGTGTTTCTGAACATTTCACTAGTCAAATGCCTCTGATATATTCAGAGGAATAAAACAGAAAACAACAAATGTGGAATGATTTTGAGCAGTAGTCACTGAAAAGTGACTGATTGGAATACTTAATATTAGTGTCTCATACTGAGAAAGTTACCAAAATACAGAAGTTTATTTCCTCCGGAAGTCTGAGCTTCCTAACTGTCCCACAATATGACCGTCACGTACACGGATGACTATAGAATCTCCAGACTGGTTTTCTACAGGATACTCTCTCAGGGCAAATTACATTACAGTAAAAACATTACAATAAGACCCTGGAAAAGCCCACCAAATTTCTGAATTACAGATCACCTCTTTTGGGAAAAAAAAGAACTGGGGCTGACCAGCCCATGTGGGGCAAGCACTGAAATTTGGTGCAGCATGTTTCAAGGACCATATGTGCCAAAATCACACCCGGATGAAGAGCAGGAGTGGTACAGCTGCACAACAAGTACCAACAATATGAACTGCACGTTGATCCCACATTAGAATTCTGTGGGTCCTCTAATGTCTGAAGATAGTGAAATCACTTGCTTATTTGACACAAGTAATGAAAAGTCCACCACAACAATATGAAATTTCTGTCTGGATAGCTGCGAGTGGGAATAGTCACTGTTGAATTTACTGTGAAAATTTACTTCAAAGTTGCTACAGTCTCTGGTCATTCATAGACAATCATATTACAGATTTTATCATGACTAAAATTAGTAGCTGCATTCATATAATGTTTGCGACAAACAGCAATACAACGTTTGATTTTTACAATATTTTAAACTGGGTGAAAAAGAAGATTGTCCTAAACTTTGAATCTTTTTCAGAATTTTATAACTGAGACATTGAGGATCCCATCTTCGTACTTCTTTGTTTGAAGGGGGTTGGTTAGCTCAGTTGGTTGGATGGTTGGTTTGCGAAGCAAAGTGATGCCAACAGTGTGGGCTTATTTCCAGGACCAGCTGAGGCTATCATGAGGAACTCTTCTTCTCCACCTCACCTGAGGCATGGTAACCTTCAGATTAAATTACCACGTGTCCCTTCAGCCCCTCTCTCAAATGAGAGGGAAGCCCCAAAGATCTGGTAGGCCAATGACAACTTTACCTTTACCTGTGTCTTTAAATTTGTCTGTGATGATTTAATTGTTGTATCCAATTATATTGGGGAAGACAGTTCAAGGATCATTTGAAGTAACACTGGGGGATGTTGGGGGGGCGTGGTTTGAGGAGAGAGAGAGAGAGAGAGAGAGAACGCGCTAGGAAATGCTAGGCAAGTGAAATTGGCAAAAGAGGAATGGACATTGATTATGTAGAGTAAGTTGATAGATAAAGCACAGGAAATTCATGCTTCACGGTCAGAGGAGGTTTCTCAGGATTATGATGCAGTGAAGACGACAGGCTGCATATGAGTTAATATCTGAGCATATAGCAAAGGTTCTGGAATTTAAAAGAAGCAGCCTAGTAAACCTGCAGTGAATTTGAGTGGGTTAAGCAAAGTACAGTTGACAGTTGGTTAAGAGCATTAGAAGATGAAATCATGCAGGAAGGTCTTAGAGAGATGATTCTCTTAGAAGAATTCAAGAACTCTCTACTGTCTGTAATAAAAACTCAAGTTGAGGATCAAAGTGTTACTAGAGAGGCAGCAATAGCAGCTGACAATTATAAACTAATCCATAAAATTAAACCTTTTTTCCGTCACCTTCACAAATTCAAAAGTGGTAAAACTTGGGTGAGCGGAAGGAAGACAAAAGTAAGGAATGAAACTGTAGTTGGGAATGCACCACATCTTCTCAGAACAGAAAGGAAAGTACTGGCGATGGAGGTGAAAATCAGAAGCCTAGGTGTTTTCACTGTAACAAAGTGGGACACATTCATTCAGAATGCTGGAAGTTGTGAGGGGAACCCTGGGACTTATTAGTGCCGTGAGAACGATTGCCAAAAGTGAATGGCCACAGATCAAATTGTGGCTTGAACTACAACAATGAGAATGGAGACAACTACTGTTGTGAGTGCAGAGGAAGTACACAAAATAGATGAGAGATATTAAGGAATAGTAAGAACTGCAAATGCTGGTGTCACAGTTAACACAATGGAGAGCTGGAGGAACACAGCAGGCCAGGCAGCATCAGAGGAGCTGGAAAGTTGATGTTTCGGGTCAGGATCCTTCTTCCGAAACGTCAACTTTCCTGTTCCTCTGATGGTGCCTGGCCTGTTGTGTTCCTCCAGCTCCACACTGAGAGATATTAAGGGTTTTATCTAAAGAGAATATAACACTTTTTTTCACAAAAAAGAAGCATTCAAGCCTAAAAGTATGCTAAGTAGTACAGGGGCTGCCAGAGTTCTGAAGAAAGGTCACTGGACTTGATACGTAAACACCTGGATTGAGTAGTTACCTCATGAGGAAAGACCGGACATGTTGGGCTTGTTTCTAATGGAGTTTAAAAGACTGAGACGAGACTCGATTGAAGTGAATTGTCTTGCCGTGGTGGACATGGAAAAGATATTTCTTTCTGTGGTCAAGACCAGAGCTAGGACGTACGCATAAAATTAGAGGTGGCCTTTCAGCACAGAGATGAAATGATATTTTTTCCCCCCTCACAGGGTTGTGAGATTTTGAAATTCTGCTTCAGAAGGCAGTGGGTGCAGAGTCATTGAGCATTTTCAGACAGAAGTATATTCATTCTTATTAGGCAGGTAATCAATAGTTATCAGGGGTAGATTGAAATATGGAATTCAAAACACAAACAGATCAGCCATGACTTTATTGAATGTCAGAGGAGGCTCAATGGGTGGAATGAACTACTTCTGTTCCAATTTCATATATTTACATGTACTCCATGGATGAATATTCTTTGATTCAAAGTTATTGTTTCAAGTACAGACCTTTTGTTCAAATAGAGAGTTGTATTTCCTTTTTCCTAAGACAAATGCAAGCCTGACAACTGTTTCCAGTGTTTTGTGTCGTAGTTTCAATAGAATACATGTTTCATTATGGGGCGTGACCTAGCTTTGCTTCCTTTCTGGGAAGACAATTTACTTTGATTTGCAACTACCTACCTATTGGTTATAAATAGTCGTAGACAAATAAGACCTATTCAAAGGCAATTCAAACTGTTTAAGGATACATACCTAATTAAAGCATATGTTTCATTTATCTAACCAGCTGAAAAATTTTATATAAAACTTTTCTCTTAAGTCAGTAAAGTAGCCAATATGAATAATTCAGAGTTTAATCTGGGTATCAATCCTACTTAAGTAAATTTCAAATCTTCTCTACTGGAAAAAATATTGCCCAAAATATTAAGTTCCATTAGATAGTTACAGCTGACAGTTACTAGAGTCATCTAAGCTTATGCAACATAACTACGTTAAATGGAATTATTCTGTAGCGAAAGAATCAACAAACAAATTTTTTATGTCACTTACGTGTTTTCAACTGGGGTTTGATCCAATCACAAAAGAGGACAGCATAGAGGTTGGGGAGGTGAATGAGCTGTGAAGGTTGCTAGTGAGGGGGCAGGACCTCAACATGTGGGGGCTTTGGGGTGATACATAAAGTTGGGGAATTAGGGGTGTTTACGCCTCCCCCTCTCTCCCTATTTATTTCAGAACCCTCTTCCTCTCCCCCATTTCTGATGAAGGGTCGAGGCCCGAAACGTCAAGCTCTCCTGCTCCGATGATGCTGCTTGGCCTGCTGTGTTCATCCAGCTCTACACCTTGTTATCTCGGATTCTCCAGCATTTGCAGTTCCTATTATCTCTGATACAATTTTAACCCCACTGCGAAGCCTCTTCTAAGGATGCCTACCCTGAAGAAGTTACCCTTCTCCCTCCGGACAAACCTCAGGGGATCTCTCTCCCACTGCAACTCTCTCATAATCTTGTCTGTCTCCTTTCCACCTATCCTCTCCTCTATCCATCTTCTATCCGCCTCCTCCTCTCTCCCTATTTATTTCAGAACCCTCTTCCCCTCCCCATTTCTGAAGGAGGGTCTAGGCCCGAAACGTCAAGCTTTCCTGCTCCTATGATGCTGCTTGGCCTGCTGTGTTCATCCAGCTCTACACCTTGTTATCAATGTTTTATGTCAGCTTTTTAAATAGAACATTGCTGACAACGCCTTGGCAATCTTTTTTTTTAGAAATTCAGTCTTCAATATTTCTACAGAAAGAAACTTTGTGAATCATTGTCCTTTAGCAACATTGAAATTAATGGGAATCACTGAAAACTCTCTGCTAGTTGGAGTTATATCTAGCTTAAAGTGGGATGGTTGTTGGAAGTCAATCAGGATACATGTGCATGAGTTTCAGCATCAGGATACATGTGTATAAGTTTGTCAGCTCAATGTCCTAAGCTGCTTCATAAATAACCTAATCTTCCGTTATAAAAGTGTTTGGTGATAGTATTGCAATACTGAGCACCACTCATAACTCATCAAATAATGAAGCAAACTGTATCCATATGCAGAAAGACCTGAACAACATCTAGGCTCGGGTTGATAAATGGCAAGTAACATTTGCAATATGCAAGCGTCAAGTAATGACTACCTCCAACAACAGAGAATCTAAACACCTCCTACATTCTCATTACTGAATACCCCAATATCAACATCCTAGGGGTTACCAGAAAATAACTCAAAAATCCATAAAATTATTGTGGCTGCAAGAACAAACAGACCAATAAGGAGCAGATCAAAGCCGTTCAGTCCATCAAGCTTGTTTGGCTATTTAGTAAGATTGTGGCTCATCTAATTGTGGTCTCAAATCCACATTTCTAGCTACTCTTAAAAACATCTGATTCCCTTCTGAGTCAAGAATCTATCTAGCTTTATCTTAACAATATTCAATAATTCCATTCCCATTGCTCCCTGGGAAAGAGAATTCCAAAATTCATGATCCTCTGACAGGTAAAGAAATTCACCTCATCTCCATTTTGAATGGGAAGCTCCTCATTTTTAGAACAGTGTCCCCTAGTCCTAGTCTCTACGTCAGGATCTTATGACGTTTTAATAGGATCAGCTCTCATTCTTCAAAACCCCAATACAAATAGGCCTAGCCTGTCTAACCTTTGCTTATAAGATAACCACCCCATCCAAAGTATTGGTTGAGTGAACCTTTGCTGAGTTGCTCCCAATGCATACCCATTTTAAAATTAGACGATAAGACGCAGGAGTAGAAATAGGCCATTCAACCCATCAAGTCTGCTTTGCCATTTAATGAGATCATGGCTGATCTGATCATGCTTGACTCCATCTTCCTGCCTTTCCCATAACCCTTGATTCCCATACTAATTAAAGATCTGTCTATCTGGCCTTGAATGTACTAAACAACTAGGCCTCTATGGCCTGCTGCGGTAAAGAATTCTACAGATTCACTACCCTCAGAGAAGAAATTCCCCTCATCTCTGTCCTAAATGGGTGACCCCTTAAACACAGATTATGCCCCATGGTCCTAGATTCTCCCACAAGGGGAAACAGCCTCTCAGCATCTACTCTGTCAAGTTCCCTACGAATCTTATACTTTTCAACAAGATCGCCTCTTGTTCTTCTGACTAATGAGTACAGGCCACGAACTACTCAACCTTTCCTCATAAGGCAAGGCCTCCATTCCCAGGATCAACCTAATGAACTTTCTCTGGACTGCCTCCATTGCCATTACATCTTTTCTTAGATAAGAGGCCAAACATGTTCACTGTATGCCAGCTGTGATCTAACTAATGCCTTGTATAGCTTTATTAAGATTTTCCCTCTTTTTATACTCTATTCACTTGGAAATAAAGTCTCTATGAACTTTGAACCTGTTTGACAGCTCATTGCTTATGCCAAACAACTCTCAAATCTTCCAGCAGTGTAGTTTTTTTGCAGTCTGTCCCCATCTAAATAATATTCAGCTCCTCTTCCTATCAAAGCATACAACCTCACATTTCCCCACTTTATATTCCAACTGTAAAGGTTTTACACACTTGCTTAACTTGTCCAGAACTGAGGGCTCAAAGCGCGGAACGGTTATAAGAAATGTGAGAATAAGATTTGTTGTAGACAGCTCGTAAACAGTCGCCCAGTGTCGGTGCGATCTTGAATCCCACTGCAGGCCCTTCACGTTATCCGCACAATTTGTCTTCCACCTACTTTGTGTCATTCATAAACTTGGCTATGGTACATTTACTTTCCTCATCTAAGTCATTAATATGTTTAAATATAGTTGTGGCCTCAGCCTGATCTCTGTGGCACTCCATTAGTCATAAGTTGCCATCTTAAAAATGCTCTCCTTATCCCACCTCTCACTCTATTAATCTGGCACTCCTCTATCCCTGCTAATACACTGCCTCCCTCAACATAGGTTCTTACCTTATTAGTGGCCTCATGTGTATCAGATGTCTCTGTAAATCCAAATATATTACATCCACAATAGCACCTTTATCTATCCCGCTTGTTACCTCCTCAAAGAATTCAAATAAATTTGTCACGATTTCTCCTTCATGAAGTCATGCTGACTCTCTGATTATAGTTTGTATTTCTAAATGTTCTGCTAATAAATCCATACTTTCCCAAAGCACAAATGTTAAGCTAACTGTTCTGCAGTTACCCATTTTTCATCTTTATCCCTTTCTGAGTCTTCCAATCCTCTAGCACTTTTCCTGAATCTAAGGATTCTTGGATGACACTAAGAGTATACCCACTATCTCTGTAGTTATTTCTTTAATATCCTTAATGCATCCCATTAGGGCTAGGGGGCTTTACTGTGTTTAGCCCCATTAGTTTCTGTAATACATTTTCTCTCGTGATAGTTACTGAATTTTATTTCCTCTCCCACTTTTGCCCCTTACTTATTTAGCATTTCAGAACACTATTAAGTGTCTTCTACTGTGAAGATTGCTGAAAAGCATTTATTGAACTCCTTTGACATTTCCTATTGTTATTTAGTGATTTGATTTGATTTATTGTAGTCAAATGTTCCTAAGTACATAAAAAGCTTCGTCTTGCGAGCAGTACGGGCAGATCATGGCAAACAAAGACATACAAATCAGAAGGTGCTTAGACACAGTGAGGCATACAGGTTACACTACATGGAAGTGCATGAAGCAAGATCAACATTAGTAAGATTAACATTATTTGAAGATAGGGGGCCCATTCATTAGTCTAATAATGGCAAGGAAGAAGCTGTCCTTGAACCTGCTGGTGCGTGTTCAAGCTTCTGTATTTCTGCCTGACGGAAGAGATTGTAGAAGAGTCCGAATGGGCTCTTTCTACATTGTAGGAATTCTAAGCTTCACTCACTAGTGAGTGAACTGGGAAAGGAGTCGAGATTGTTGGGGAACAATGGCAGATGTTTAAGGAAAAGTAGTTAATGGCTCACAATAAATATATATCCCAGCGAGGAAGGAGGATTCTAGGAAAGGGATAAGCCAACCACTGGGTGGGATGGGCTTTTGATGTTGGCAGCCTTTCCACAGCAATGAGAAGTGTAAATGGATGGAAGGTTGGCTTCCGTGAGGGTCTGAGCTGTGTTCACAACCTTCTGTAGTTTCTTGTGGTCCTGGGCAGAGCAGTTGCTGTACCAGGCTGTTATGTACCTGGAGTGTATGCTTTCAATGGCACATCTTTAAAGTGAGAGTTCTTCTGGAACTTGTCAACTTTCCTCAGCTGCCCGAGAAAGAGGTGGTGTTATTCAGCCTTCTTTACTGTTGTATCTTCATGGGAAGTCCAGGACAGGTTATCGGTTATCATCACTCCTAAGAACTTGATGCTCTCAACACACTCAACCTCCACTCTGTGGAGGCGTATCCTCTGCCTTCCTTCCTGAAGTCAATGTTCAGTTCTTTGGTTTTTCCAACATTGAGACAGGATGTTATTATTGCACCATGACACCAAGCCCTCTATTTCCTGAACTTTGTTCTCTAAGGGGCCAAGGTTCACTACGGTACCTCTCTTCCTTTTCATATACTTAAAAAGGCTCTAGCTGTCTGTCTTGATGTTACTTCTAAGTTTACCCTCAAGGTTTATTTTCTCCCATTTTTTGCTTCTGTTTTTGGTTTTTAAAACTTTCCAAATCCTCTGGATTACCACTAATCTTTGCTACTTTGTATGATTTTTCCTTGAATTTGCCTTCCCTGCTTAACCAGTTTGCTTATCCCTTTCCTAGAATCCTTCTTCCTCACTGGGATATATATTTATTGTGAGCCATTAACTACTTTTCCTTAAAAATCTGCCATTGTTCCCCAACAATCTAGACTCCTTTCCCAGTTCATTCACTCGCGAGTGAAGCGTAGAATTCCTACAATGTAGAAAGAGCCCATGCGGACTCTCCAAAGAGCATCCAACCCCGACCTAGTCCCCTACCCTATCCCTATAATTACCATGGCTAATCCACCTGGACATCTCTGGACTCTGTGGGCAATTTAGCATGGCCTCCTAACCTGCACATCTTTGGGCTGTGGGTAGAAACCCACACAGACACAGGGAGAACGTGCAAATTCCATACAGACAGCCAGCCAAGGCTGGAATTGAACCCAGGTCCCTGGCACTGAGGCAGCAGTGCTAACCACTGAGCCACCATGCCACCCAATATTCTCTGCCCATATTCTTTTGTAATTACCTTATGTAAGTTTAGCACAGTTATTTCCAACTCAAGTTTCTCTCTCTCAAACTGAATGCTAAATTCTACCATGTTATGGTAACAGAATCTGGGAAGCTTTTATTCTGAGATCATTTCTAAAACCTAGACCAAAACTATATGCAGTACTCCAGGTATGGTCTCACGAGTGTCTTCTCCAATGTGTCAAAATTTTCTTACTTTTATATGCCGTTCCCCTGGGAATAAACACCACCATTTACTTGATTTTCTTATCCCTTTTTATGGTTCACGGTGCAGGACACCCAGATCCTCTTCTAGCCCAAGTTCTTCAATTTCTGTCACATTAACTTCCCTTCTCTCTCTGTCTTCATGGCTCTCTCTCCCTCCCTTCCTGCCATTTCTTCTCAGTTACTGCAAACCACACCACCATCACTGCCCACAAACCCATATATACATATCAAGGTTATTCTCTCCCCAACCAGGTCTCACCCTCTCCCCTTTATCTCCTCCGTACCCAAACCCCAGCCTGTCTCTGTGTCCTCAGATCGCAGTCACTATCCCACTCCCTTCTACCGCTCAGTGTCATTCTTTCTGCTTGGTTGCCTGGTCTCTTTACCTTTTCGTGCTCTCCCTGTTTCTCCTCACTCCCAGTTTCTCTCTTGCAAAGACCACTACCAGCATTCAAAGGCATCAGTGTGCAACATGCAACTATATCACAGTACTGACAATTGTCCTCCCTTAACAGATGAAGGTATGGAAAATGAGCAGAAAAGTGGAAATGAGGCCAAGATGGCATCAGCCATGATCATATCAAATGATGGAGCAGGCTCGAGGGGCTGAAATGCCATCTCTGCTCCCAGTTCTTATGTTCTTAACATGCAAACACTATGCCTAACATCTGGGGCTCTGGTATACCAAAACAACATTTGAATACAAGCAAGATGTAGTACAGTAAGATACCCAAACAATCGGTGAAATCTCTGTCCAGAAATGTCACCGTGTGTTCATGATCACATCAGATTTGAATTGGAGTCTTTTTTATTTCTTTAGTCATTCACGGGATGAGGGCATCGCTAGCTAGGCAGCATTAATTGCCTGTCCCTAATTACCCAGAGGGCAGCTCAAAGTCAACCACATTGCTGTGGGTCTGAGAGTCACATGTAGGCCAGGCTGGGTAAGGGTAACAGTTTCTTTCCCTAAAGGACATTAGTGAACCAGATGGGTTTTTCCAACAATTGACAATGGATTCACGGTCATCATTAGATTCATAATTCCAGATATTTATGGAGTTCAAATTCCACCATCTGCCATGGCAGGATTCGAACCCAGGTCCCCAGGACATTATAGAATATAGAATAGTACAGCACAGTACAGGCCCTTCAGCCCACGATGTTGTGACAAACTTCTACCCTAAACCTAAGGTCTATCTAACCTCCACCCCTACCTTATACTATCATCCATATGCCTGTCTAATAGCCACTTAAATGTCCCTAACGAGGCCGATTCCACTACCGTCTCCGGCAATGCATTCCACACCCCTACCACTCTCTGAGTAAAGAGCCTACCTCTGACGTCTCCCCTATATCCCTCCATTCAGTTTAAAACTATGCCCCCTCGTAATAGCTACCTCCACCCGAGGAAAAAGTCTCTGGCTGTCCACTCTATCTATACCTCTGATCTACACCTCTTTCAAGTCATCTCTCATCCTTCGTGTTCTAAAGAGAAAAGCCCTAGCTCTCTCAACCTTTCCTCGTAAGACCTTCCCTCCATTCTAAGCAACATCCTGGTAAGTCTCCTCTGCACCTTTTCCAATGTTTCCACATCTTTCTTGCAATGAGGCATCCAGAACTGGACACAATACTCCAGATATGGCCGAACCACGCTGGGTTTCTGGATTAACGGTTTAACGGTAATGCCACTAGGTCGTCACCCCCTCCATCTCTCAGACCAAGATACATTGCAACAACGCAACTAGTATCTTTCAATAGCATCTTCCAAACTAGCTATCTCTACCAGCTGGAAGGACAAGGGCAGCTGATGCATGACAGAAAACCACCAAGTCATCACCATCCCAAGCCACACACCATCCTGACTTAGAACTCCATGAGGACCCCTTCACTATTGCTGGGTCAAAATCTTGGAAACACCTTCTTAATGGTGGCCAAAATGAAGGTCTACCACTACAGCAGCAACATGGTGGTTCAGTGATTGAAAATATGAAAGGGTGCCAAACAAGAGAATTAACTTGCTCAGGATCGTATCAAGTTTCTTGAGTGTTTTTGAAGTTGCAAATAGAGAGTATTTCATCACATTACTAAATTGTGCATTGTAGGTAATGGAGATGCTTTGAGGGATCAGGTGGTGAGTTACTCATCACAGAATTCCTAGTCTCTGACCTACCTTTGTAGCCACAGTACTTATAATATGTTTCTGTTCAGATTCTGGTCAATGGTAAATCCAAGGATACAGATCTTTGAAAAAAAAAATTAACTCATGGGATGAGGGCATCACTGGCATTTATTGCCCACCCCTAATTACCCTAAGAGCAGTTTATTTTCAAAAAGAGTCAACCATATTGATGTGGGTCTGGAGTCACATGTAAGCCGGACCAGGTGAGGATTGCAATTTCCTTCCCTAAAGGATATCAGTGAACGAGATGAGGTTTTCTCAAAAATCAGCAATGGACTCATGGTGATCATTAAACTCCAGACTTTTGTTTTTGAACTGGAATTCCACCATCTGCTATGCCAGGTTTTGAACCCAGGCATTACCTGGTTCTTTGGATTAACAGTCCACTGATAATAGCACTAGACCATTGCCTCCCAAATATTGGGAAATACCAGAATGGTAATTACATTGTTTATCCAGGGGTAATGGTTTGATTCTCACTTGGTGGAGATGGACATTGCCTGACATTTATGCAGTGCAAATGTCTTACCACTTATTGCCCAAGTCTGAATGTCTTGCTGCTTGCACATCTTGCTGCTGGACCTGGAATGCATCAATGTCTGAGTGAGAAACTGTCCTGAATACTGTACAATCATCGAACATCCCCACTTCTGATCATATGATGGAGGGAAGGTCATTTAAGAAGCAGCTGAAGATGGTGGGGTCCAGGACACTACCGTGAGGAGCTCCTGCAGCAGGCTCCTGTAGTTGACCCCTAATAACTATAATAGTCTACTATACAATAAGTTAAGGTGAAGCTTCAGTGGAGTCTGAATAAGCCATATACAATTCTGCACGCAGCAAGTGGGAGCTAAATTCATCAGATTCATGGGAACCAGTAATTAACTGAAACCAAACAAAAAGAGAGAGAGAATTTGCCATGAAAGCTGTCAGTTTAGCTAAATTCTTCAAGTAAATAATACAATCATTGGGACAATTAACATTTCCAACTGAAGCTAACAACAATTCCAGGGAGCTGAAATTTTTAACAAATTTGTGTCCGAAACATTACAGCAGAGGTTATATTAAGAGAGTGCCAGTGCTGCCTATGGCAGCAACACCACCAGTCAAATTATTTAATACGGTCACATGCCATTTCCAATTAGTTCCAAGTCAATTTTAAGTAATTTTTTTTATTTAAAATTTATCCACAAGCAATGTCCACATACTCATTAAGCTGATTAAGTATCAGGACCATCAAGAATTAGATACTGGAAATAAAGCTGATTATCCTTTAGGATAAACAAAAATGAAGTAATTGTGTGAAGTGAAGCAAATGTCTGTTTTCACTCAATGGAAATAGTCTTAAGTGACCTGGAGCAGAACTGAAAGATCAGCCGCTACTTGAAACCAGTGATGTGTTAGCAAAAGAATTTGCATTTTAACAGTGTTGTCAACAGAGAAAAGAACAAAGGTGCCTCCAAAGAATAAAACTGTTGGCGTTGAGCCTTAGAGATATTGAGAACAGGCAACTGCAAGTTTGCTTGAAGGTGCATTTTGAGGACTTCAAAGTGTTGAGGAATGGAGAGCAGTGAGAGGATTTGGTGAGGAGCATGTCAAACGGTAGGTGAATACTTGGCCAACGATACTGGAGACAAGGTTACGGGGATGCATCGAACGAAACCAATGGCAAGGAAAAGGGAGCTGGAGAATATTCAGAAAATACAAGACACAAGGATGGAATGCTGCCTGATGGCCTGGAAAGGTAGACGTTCAAAACTCCAAATGTTTGACGCCATCTAAGACAAAATAATCACTGGATCAATATCTCATCAACTTGCAAAATATTCACCACCTCCACCAAAATACCCTGACGTATGCGTACGACCTACAAGATGTACTACAGCAACTCACCGAGGTAACTTTACCAGCACATAATAAACACTCAACCTCCACCACTAAAAATAACAGTCAGCAAGTACATGGAGATATCAGCAAATCTAAATGCACTACAAGGGTAAAGTTTACACTGGGATACACCATCTTCGCTAGGACTTGTATCACTATTCCTTGATTGTGGTTGGATCTAAATCCTGAGATTCCTCTTGCATTCCAAACGCCAAATGGACTGCAAGGGCTTAAATATAGTACAAACATCATCTTGTCAGGATAACTGAAGATGGGTATAAAATGCTGGCCTTGTCAAGTATAAAGACCCAAGCAACATATTAAAATTAATGACTGAGAGTGCCAGTTGAAGGATTTGAAGCCCCATCTTATGTGAAGCAGAACTTAAATTTCCACGCAATGAAACCAAATCAGGAAGTCAGGCAGCATATTCCTTCAGAAACATTAACTTAACTGTTCTCTCCAGAGACACTGATTAACCTGTTGTGTTTCCAACACATTCTGATTTTGATGTTTTATGTCAGTAAGATAGTCTAACAAGACAAAGATACCATGTGCCAAAATAAAGGGTGGAAAGGTAGACCCAGGTCTGGTTAGCAAATATATGGAAGTTGATTCTGAGTTAACCGGAAATGTAACTGCAGAGAAAGCATATAGGTGAGTAAAGAGGGAATCAATGACGGATTCTTGGGCTGTTCCACAGATAACCAAGTTAAGCTGGAAAAAAAGCCAGCAATGGAAATGAAAGTTTTCTTAATAGGTTAAGATATAAAAAAATGCAATTACACCACTTTTTGTGAACAGGTAGTTATTATATTCTTTATTTTGTCAGTAAAACTAATCTCTGTCTTGAAAATGAACACAAGGAGTCTTACAAAATGGCTCCCAGAAGCCATGAGTACACTTGTGAATTCATCTGGCACTGTACTTGTCTCCAGACAAAAATCACAAGACATCTTTTGAAATTCAATGAACATTTCCAAAGAAACAGAAACTCCTTTACAATGGCTCTCCTGGGATATGTTAATAGTTCTTCAAATTTCACAGAAAACATGACGAAACAAGAGCCATCAAGCTAATGGCTGAGGGAATTAAAAAGGCTAATTACCTCAACTAAAAGACAAAGGATGGACCTATGCCCAAACCCAGTCTAATCCAGTACTTTCTATGGAAGTATGCTTTAACAGGTTTTAGGATAGCAGCCATTTTAATCTGTATAAAATTGTGGCAGTGAACAACCACTTAGCGCAGAAACTGATCAGAAGAAAAACCTCTTTAACCAGTCACTTCTCAACAGGAAATAGAACCAGGTAGTGTTGTGCCATTAACCACACTGACACCCAGGACATAGTCTGCTCAATTCACCTGTGGGAGTAACCTCCTACCACGAGACCACAGAAGCCATTGTAGCTGCCCTCTCTGACTTCAATTTCTCAAACCCCTTCACTTTGAAAATAGAACTAGGCCTGCAATAAAAGCAAATATTTGATCTCAATTTTATTTCCATACATAACTGTCTTCCTTACTGCAAATCTTTTTATCTGTATGTTAGCTCATAATTTATATCATTTTTACTTAAATAACTTAAATAAGATAAAACTGCTAGACCATAGGGCTGCTCTCTCAGCAGACAGAGAAAATTGGCGGTGGTTTAACCTGAGGGTCAACACACCTCAGGCGTTGGGAGACATTGAGAAAGACAGTCCTCATGGAAACTTCAGCCAGTTCCCACCCAGTAGCTAGCTGAAGACCTTAAGTAGCCAATTCATTCTCACTTAAGAGTCTCAGTACACTGCCCAGGGCATTAGCCAAGCTGCAGGTTGGGACTGTGGTCAAGTTGCAGCAAGTCATGTGGCTAACATGTCCCAGCTGGTGGGGAGGGCCTCAGTCAAAGGCATTCAGTGCCTGATTGAAGCACCTGATAGCAGGAGTTGAGGAAATCTTGCTGAGAGCCATCCCTTTGCCTGTGTTGATTATCACTCTTCCCCCAATCCCATTACCACATTTGACAATATTGCTTACCTATGGCCTGGGTCGCTCCATGATCCTAGGACTTCAATGTGTGGTTTTACCTAAAGCAGCCACAGCGTTCTCTGTGACAACTGCTCAGCACAAAGGTTGCTGCCTCTGATTATCAGCAGCACTCGGTAGGCAATACTTCCATCCACAGGGTTTTAATTCCAGAGGTACTTGCGGCCTTATTATTGCGTGATTCCCTTGTGGTTTGTTGGGCCTTCCAGAAAACAGGCAGCACAGTTCCCTCCAGCTTTCCATGAAATCCCAAATGTTGCATTTGACCAAATGAGGCATCTAAGAACTCCAACAAAACCAGAGTCAATGAAAATCAGGGGGATACACTCTGCTGTAGGAGTCATTCCTAGCAAAAAGCAAGATGGTTGTGATTGTTGGAAGTCAATCATTCCTACTCCAGGCATCACTGCAGGAGTTCACCAGGCTAGGTATTTCAAATCAACCTGTTCTGAGATGAAATTGTACACTTTTGGAGCTGGTAGAATTTTGGTTCAGAGCCAGGATGCTACCACTGCGTCACAACAGCCCCTAGTTCCTCAGGGCAGTGTTTTAGACCCAAACATCTTCAGTTGCTTCCTCGATGACTGACCTTCCTTCCATCATAAGGTCAGAACTGGTACACTCTCAGATGAAAGTTCAGCATCATTTGCAACTCCTCAGCAGAGTGTTTGTCAATATGCAATGAAACCTGGACAATATCCAGGTTGGACTGCTAAGTGGCAAAAACACATTCATGCCACACAACTGCTATCATTACTCGACAATGGCATTACCATCACAGAACTGCCCACTAATCAACATTATGAGGATTACTACTGAGTAGAAACTGAATTGACCATCCAGATAAATACTACTGCTTCAAGAGTATGTCAGAGGATAGGACTTCTGCAGCATGTAATTAACCTCTGTTTACAAAACTTGTTCACCATCTACAAGAAACAAGATGGAACATGATGGAATACTTGCCTGGATGAGTCCAGATCTAACACCATTCAAGACACTCAATGCCAGGATAAAGACAATACTTATCTAGGACAAAGCAGCTTACTTGACTGGCACCCCATCCACTGTCTTCAACATTCAATTCCTTCAGTATTGAAACATGGTGCCATCTACAAGATGTATGACAATGTCTCACCAAGTCTCCGTAGACAACCCAACCTGTGAAGGACAGGGCAACAGATATATAGGAACACCAACACTTGAAAGTTCCCCTTCAAGCCACACCACATTCTGACATGGAACATCGAACATTACAGCGCAGTACAGGCCCTTCGGCCCTCGATGTTGCGCCGACCTGTGAAACCAATCTGAAGCCCATCTAGCCTACACTTACTCCATTATCATCCATATGTTTACCCAACGACCATTTAAATGCCCTTAAAGTTGGAGAGTCTACAACTGCTGCAGGCAAGGCATTCCATGCCCTTACTACTCTCTGAGTAAAGAACCTACCTCTGATATCTGTCCTATATCTATCACCCCTCAATTTAAAGCCATGTCCCCTCGTGCTAGCCATCACCATCCGAGGAAAAAGGCTCTCACTGTCCACCCTATCTAATCCTCTGAT
Organism: Ginglymostoma cirratum; assembly: GCA_024137785.1. Lineage (NCBI taxonomy): Eukaryota > Metazoa > Chordata > Chondrichthyes > Orectolobiformes > Ginglymostomatidae > Ginglymostoma > Ginglymostoma cirratum. The sequence goes on from JAHRHZ010000098.1 coordinate 42,656,387, forward strand.
TATCTTGTAGGTCTCTATTAAGTCACCTCTTAACCTTCTTCTCTCTAACGAAAACAGCCTCACGTCCCTCAGCCTTTCCTCATAAGACCTTCCCTCCATACCAGGCAACATCCTGGAAATATATTGCTGGATCAAAATCAATATCCAAGAGTTCCCCTCTGTGGGGATACCTGCACCATAAAAGGACCTCAACTTTTTGAGAAGGCAGCTCACCACTGCCTCCTTCCAGTCAATTACGATTGGCAATAAATGCTGCCCTAGTCAATGATGTCCACATCCCAAGAACAGCTTAAAAACAAACTCTCACTCATTAGCCCATATTTGTCCAAGCATTTATTTTTTATTTCTCTGATAATCGTCTGTAAAAGCTTTTCCCCAACCCACACAAATGTTCAGTTGACTTGGATGTTGTTGCTGGGTTTCTCCCCCTCCCTCCTTTGAGTGTTTGTCCATGAGCTCCTTGGCCCCACTCCCATATTTAAGGATTAGAGGATTATGAAAGACACCCCACAATTTCCACCCTCACTTCCTTCAGCAACCTGGGATACACCCACTACACTTCTCTGTAGATATTCATACTGGGGCAGTGATGGCCTAGTAGTATGATCACTGTACTGGTAATCCAGAGTCCTCGCTAATGTTCTGGAGACCCAGGTTCGAATGCTGCCATGGCATATGAAAGAATTTGAATTCAATAAAGGACCTAACCTTAATTGGATATATTCTTCCCTTATTAGACCTCCCAAAATGCATCTTCCCGCATTTATCGGGATTAAATTCTATCTGCCATTGCTTTGCCTAATTTACCAGCCGATTGATATTTGGCTATAGCCAGAGACCATCCTCCTCACGATCAATTTAAATAGTACCCTTGTAACCTAATAACCCATTTATAGAAGAGTCCATTCAATAAGAGCTTCTGCAGAATTTTGTGTACAGTGGGTATGCTGCTGAGCTTGACTTGAAGTAATAATCACACTCTAAATTTAAACTAATTGCAGAACAAAGTTGATTTAGTTGCTTGTTACTTTCCTCTCCTTGCTATGTCCTGGTGCGGTCATTCATTGCTACCTTATTGACATACAAACATATAAAGTAAGAGCAGAACCAGGCAATTTGGCCTCTCAATTCTGCTCTGCTATTTGGTAAGATCACGGCTGATTTGTTTGTATTTCTAGTTCCACATTTCCATGTAATCCCAGTAACCTTTGATTTGCTTGCCTAACAAGAATCTTTTTACCTCCACCTTGAAAAATGCAGTGACCGTGCCTTCACCACCACCTGAGGTGGTTCCACAGGAGCATAACCCTCTGCACAAAAACATTTCCTGCCATCTCTGTATTCAATGGGCGGCTACGTCGATAGGGATAAGAATAGTGCAGGGTTAGATGTCTAAATTGGCAAAAGGCCGATTTTAATATAATTAGACAGGATCTGACAAACAGACTGGGAACAGCTCCTTGCAGGTAAGTCTACATTTGCAGAGTGGGAGTCTTTTAAAAGCAGTATAGTCGACCAACACTTTATCTAAAATGCCGACTCCATATAAATCAATTTAAAATCCAGCCTGACCTACAATTGTACTTCTTCACATTCAAATGACAAAAGGGCACTTCAATTATAGAAGAGAAACTCAATTAGATTTAAAGACTGTTGTTCCTATCTTCGCTATTTCAACACATGCCTGTGTTGTGTCTTATCTATCGCTGTAGAATGACAGCATAAAATCACGATGGAATATTGACAGAATAAAGTGAATCAGCAAGACTGCGACAGATCTCGTTAAATATAAGCGAGTGTGAGATTATCTATTTAGGACGGAAAGAGGATAGATCAAGACACTTTCTTGAGGATGAAGTTAAATACAGTGGATATCCAAACAGACTTGAGGGTTCATGAGCTATGCACCTTTAAAATGTCATGAACAGGTACAGAAAATAATCAAGAAGCCAATCATAAAGGCTGGCCTTTATGTCTTGAAGACTGGAGTATAAAGATGTAGAAGTAATGCTGCAGTTTTACAAAATCCTGGTGAAACCCAACTTGGAGTATTGTGAGCAGATATGACACCACATCTTAGGAAGGATGTATTGGCCTTGAAGGGAATACGACATAGTTTACAAGAATGATACCTGGACTTCAGCGATTAAGTTATGAAGAGAGATTTTTTTAAATACAAATTTGGCCTGTCTTCTCTAAACTTTAGAAGGTTATGGGCTGATCTGATTGAAGTCTGCAAGATATTAACAGATGAAAAACAGGGTATATAAAGATAAACTACTTCCATTGGTTAGGGATTCTCGAACTAGGGGGCACAGTCGAAGAATTAGGGCCACACTGTTCAGAAGATACGTTAGGAAGCACTTCTACACATATAGGTTAGAGGTGTTTGAAACTTTCTTCCATAAACAGCAGTGGTGCTCAATCAGTTGTTAGATTTAAATCTAAGGGATTAATTTTTGTTAAACAGAGGTGTTAAGGGATAAGGGCCAAAGGCAGGTCTATGGAGTTAGGCCACAGATCAGCCATGAACTCAATGAATGGTGGAACAGGCTCAAAAGGCTGAATTGGCCTACTCCTGTTCCTGTATACCACATTCTATAAATTCATTAACTTAAGTCTCATCCAAGTCCTGTTCACCCATGTCATTTCCGAGCTTTGCACTGATTCTAATTGGAGATAGCAAGAACTGCAGATACTGGAGTCAGAGTCGATACAGTGTGGAGCTGGAGGAACACAGCGGGTCAGGCAGGTTCACAGGAGCAGGAAAGTCGACATGTTGGGTCAGGACCCTTCTTCAAGACTGGGGAGGGGCAAGGGAGCTGGGAAATAAATTGAGGGAGAGGATGGGGCTGGGGGAAGGTACGTATGATGATGTTAGGTGGATGCAGGTAGGGGGTAGTAGGGATTGGTCAGTGGGAAGGGTGGGGCAGATAGGTGGGGAAGGAGATGGACAGGTTGTGTCAGGTCAAGGAGGCAGGGATGAGGGGGTCAGTTGGACATGGGGGGAGGTCAGGGACAGGGAGATTTTGAAACTGGTGAATTCTTTGTTGAGGCCATCAGGCTGTAAAGCTCCCGAGGCAGAACATGAGGTGTTGTTCCTCCAGTTTGCGTTGTGCCAACCATTTTAACTCCCCCTCCCACTCCCTGGGTGACATGTCCATCCTGGGCCTCCTCCAGTGTCATAATGACACCACACGCAAACTGAAGGAGCAACATCTCATATTTCACCTCAGGAGCTTACAGCTCAATCGCCCAACTGCATCCGCACTGACCTATCCTTCATAAATTAAGTTTTCAGTCAGCCACGTTTTCTTCCCTAACCCCAGGAAAACGTTTGACCAGGAAAGGGGCCATTCTTGATAAGTCAACCCTTTCATTCCAGGAATCAGCCTATGCCTCCAGAATACTCCAGGTGTGGATACACAACACCGTGTACAGTTGTATCAAGGCTTCCCTATTTGTAAAGTCTGACCACTTGATAACACAGATAAAAATCTGACCTGCCTTCTTAATTATTTGCTGCACTCCCATGTTGACTTTTTCTGTTCCTGCACTAGAGTATCCAGATCTATCTGCTGTACTTTGCTGGAGACTCTTTCCATTTGAATAACGATGTGGAGATGCCGGTATTGGATTGGGGTGGACAAAGTCAGAAGTCAAATGACTCCAAGTCATAATCCAACAGGTTTATTTGAAATCACAGGCTTTCATAGTGCTGCTCCTTCGCCAGGTGAAGCGATTCATGATTCTTCTGACACTTCACATCATTTCCATAATTTCTAGCTTTCTGCTCCTACACCGTGGGAGTGTCATACCTCTACACATCCATCCCACATCAGAATGGTCTGAAGGCTATCTGCTTCATCCTTGAAAAGAGATCTGTATAGTCTCCATCAAATACCATCTACCTTTGCATCCTGAGATCATTTTCACTTTGAATAATTTCTCCTTTCGCTATCTCACTTTCTCCAAGCCAAAGGTGTAGCCAGGAGCAGCCATATGGGTCCTAGCCATGTGTGCCTCTTTGTGGGGAATGTGGAATATTTCTTGTTCCAGTCCCACTCTGGCCTCCACCCACGACTCTTTCCAAAACACATCGATGACATATTTGTACTGATTCCAGCCCTCGATTAGAGTTGAAAAACAAAAATCATGTTTGCTTCCAGTTTCCATGCTTTGCTCACTTTCGGTAGGTCCATTTATGATCTTCTCTCCCCTTCCTTAACTTCTCTGTTTCCATTTCTGGGATAGACCGTCCATCAATATCCATCACAAAGCCATCAGCTCCCACAATTACCTTGACAACACCTCCTCAAACCTTATTTCCTGCAAGAAGAAGAGTTCTGAAGAAGAATCGCATTGGACTTGAAATGTTAACTCTGTTTGTCTCTTCACAGATGCTATCAGACCTGCCGAGATTCTCCAGGATTTTACATGTTTGCTCTTTGAATGATTTTATCTGTTTGTTGGGACAAAAAGCACAACTTGTCCTATGAAATTATTTCAAATTTTCTCTCCCAACTCATCCAGCTTTCAAAGACTCATGAAAATCTATGCTTTTGACTGCTTTTGTGCTTCTCACTTCAGATCCTATATTTTCTACTCAGTGTCCACTCTCTCTTTAGATTAATTAGGAGGACATTTACAGGACCAGCAATGCATAAATGTAACATGTTTTTGTTTTGAATTGGTTGAGTATTCGAATAAGAAAAGTATGCAGGGATATGGAGAAAGAAAGGGGAGAGGGACTAACTGGACTGTTCTTCAAAAGAGCCAGGACAGACTTGATGAGTCGAGTCGTGCCCACGTGAAGCTACACTACGATTAATTCATGTCCGGGACTTATAAATTTCAATGCTCCGAGCCCAAATCCAAAATTCACCTTCATCCTTTTAAAAGGAATGTGAACAGGCAGAGATTCTCCCAGACCAACAGATAAAATATTGAGAAAAATCAACAGTTAAACAATACACAAAGCAGTTAACATCCAGCTACGTCCAGAGTCACAGAATCCTTACAGTGTGGAAACAGACCATTTGGCCCATCACATCCACACTGACCCTCCAAACAACATCCCATCCAGATCCAACTCCATACTATCCCTGTTACCCTGCACTTCCCAAGACCAATCCACCCAACCTGCACATCCCTGGACAATATGGGCAAATTTAGCACGGCCAATCCACCTAACCTGCATATCTTTGGAGTGTGGGAAGAAATCAGAGTACCCAGAGGAAGCCTACGCAGACAAGGGGAGAACGTGCAAACTCCACACGGACAGTCATCGGAGGTGGAATCAAACCCGGGTTCCTGGCGCAGTGAGGCAGCAGTACTAACCAATGAGCTACTGTGCCGCAAATAATTGAAGCCAAGCCCCTGGCGCACTCAGGCAGCAGTGCTAACCACTGAGCCACCATTCCATCTTAGAAGTCAAGAAAGGGATGGCATCAAGAATGACATCAATATTTTAATTACCTACCCCATAACCAAGAGTCACGTGATCCAATTATTAGACTCAATTACAAATACATTATTTGTGAATCATCAGTTCAGCCCACTCACAGGACACCAATCACATCCCACTGCTCAACATTTAACTTTGCTTACATGATTTCACAGCACCTACAAATACTGGAGGACAGATCATTCAGCACTGGCTTCAATTAGCAACTAACACAGGGAAGGGGGTGATACTGTGGCAGTCAGTGAAACCTGGCTTTAAATTCAGCTCAGAAAGCAGATGATATTCTCCAGTGTCTGCTGTATGGATCCTACAAAAAGATAAGTTTTGGAATACCTCAGAGTCAGCCACAGATAACTTATTCAAAGGGGTAACAAAACAGCTGTAGGAAAAACACAAGTGTGACTTTGGTACAGTAATGAGTGATTTTCTGAAGTTGAGAAGAGCACAACAGATTTAGCTTGGCACTTAAATAATAGCAAAATCTGAAATATAAACAGAAAATGCTGGGGAAACACGGCAGGTCTGGCAACATCTGTGAAGAGAGAAACAGGAGTTAACACTTCAAGTACAATATGATCTTTCTCGAAGAAGAGTCATATCAGATGCGAAACACCGACTCTGTTTCTCTCTCCACAGACTTTGCCAGACCTGCTGGGATTCTCCTGCAATTTTACAGGATCACGTACTAACTGACCTGGAGGCATTTTATATTTATTCTGGCAACCGAAGATGGAAAGCATTCCATGTACTAATAACAGCCTTCAAACTTCAATAAACAGTAAGACCATTAATAAACATTTTTAGAAACACAGTAACATCTACGTAGAAATGGCCAAAATTTGGTATCCTGAAATCTGAATTGGAGCTGTCAATGAACATTTATCTTCAGTCTTCGACATTCAAAAAACAAAGGATGGGAATCACCTACACTCCATGCCAGGTTCTTTTGGCTAATCTCTGGATTGACAGCATTTTGAGAGGTTACAGGCTTCTTAAAAGTTTTAAATTTAAATCCTCTTTTAGATGCAGCAAAGTGACAAAAACAGGGTTCTTTTGACAAGTCGACAATTTTTATTAAATGTTATGAGCCACATAAAGTCAGTAAGAAGTCCCTTTAGGTAGAGAAAATGTTACCCTATGTTTTGTTCACACATTCTGCTCTTTTATGAGTTTCTCTGCCATTTCCTACCTACCATAGGGATTTCACAGTCACACAACTTGACAAACAGGAGAAGTAAATCTTCAAAATAAAACTGAGTTCAAGCAACTTGTAATCAAACAAGATACAGGTTCATTTTCCTAGAGTGTCAAGGATTTAAAGGTCTGCTGTGCACCAGCATAAGCAACTCAGTATGTGCTGCACCTCAGTATCTTTGGTTACTTCATTTTAAATTCTGTTAACATCATTCAGTCATGTCTGGATCTGACGTCTAGTTTTTGCTAATGATTATAGATGCTTCACATCGCACTTGTAGCCAAAATGAGCTGTAGATCTTCAGTTAGACTACTTATAGGTTTAATCTGATTTCTTGTCATACAGCTTTGCTGTATCGCTATATGCAACATACAGTCTATATTATAAGGAATGGAAGCAAATGTGTCTTCCCTCAAATTATCAATCAGTATATACTGAAAAGATCAGAAGACATCTGGCCACAAATGAATGGGTATAATTTGAAAGTCTTACTCATGTTCACAAATGTCATCAGCATCACTCTATCGAACTACAAGTTTATAACTCTTATTTTCAAGATATCCATTATAACATTGGATAATTAATAATAAAAGAAAGCATTCAATTGAATTTCATTTTAATAAAATCACAATAAAACAGCTTCATTTAACTGCAATTTTAGAACAGTTAACAGGAATTAATTTCATGTAAATAAAGGAAGAGTAGGTTATTCGGCCCTTCGAGCCTGCTCCACCTTTCAATATGATCTTGGTTGATCCTCTACCTTAATGCCATTTTCTTACTTTCTCCCAACAGCCTTTGGTGATAGAGAATTCTATGGGCTCATTACCCTCAGACAAGAAATGTTTCCTCTTCTCAGCCTTAAACGGTCTTCTCCGTATCCCCTAGTTCTAGACTCCCTAAGCAAGAAAAACATCCTTTCTGCATAGAGTCTGTCCAGCCCTGTTTGAATTTTATATGCTTCGATCAGATCCCGTCACATCCTTCTAAACTCTAGTGAATGCAGGCCCAGTTGAACCAATTTCTCCTCACAAAGTAGTCCTGCTATCCCCGTTGTCGATCTAGTAACCCTCTGCTGTACTCCCTCTATGGCAAGGACATCCTTTTTGAGGCAGGGAGACCAAAACTCCATACAATACTTTAGGTGTGGTCTCACCAAGGCTTTATATAACTGCAGTAAGATATTACTAATTCTGAGTGCAAATTCTCTCGTAATGAACGCCAATATACCATTTGCCTTCCTGATTTCTTGCTGCACCTGACTGCCTACTTTAATTGACTGGTGCATTGACACCCAGATTGTGTTGTACATCCACATTTACCAACATATCACCATTTAAATTATATTCTTCTTTTCAGTTTTTCACAACCAAGTGCATAACTTCACTTCTAGCCACCTTGTACCTCATCTGCCATGTTTGCCCACTCACTCAACCTGTCTAAATCACCTTGAAACTGCCTTGTATCCTCATTACAAATCACAGTCGCACCAAGTTTTGTGACATCAGTAAATTTGAAAACGTTAAATTTGATTCACTCATCCAGGTTATTTATATACATCATGAACAGCTGGGGCCCAAGCACCGACCCTTATGATACCCTACTTTGTCACTACTTGCTACTTGGAAAAAAGACCCACTCATTCTCACTTTGTATTTCCATTCCATCAACTGATTCTCAATGTATGCCAATCTATTACCCTATCCCATGTACTTTAATTTTGCCCACTAACTTCTTACATCAGACCTTTCAAAAGCCTCTTGAAAATCCACATTCACAACTCTTATCTATTCTACGAGATACGTCCTCAAAAAACTCTAGTAGATTCGTCTTTCTGAATCCACGCTGGTTTTCTCAATCCCGTTGACGCTTTCCAAATGTTCTTTTATCATGTCTTTTATAATAAAATTCTAGCATTTTCCTGATTACTGACATTAGGCTAACTGGTCTGTAATTCTCTTTCTTACTCTCTGTGCCTTTTGAAATAGTGAGATTACATTTGCTACCCGATTTCAGGGACTATTCTTGAATCCAGAGAATTTTGGAAGATGACACCAATGCATCCAAAATCTCAACTTTTTAACAATCGCGTTGCCATGAATGCAATGAAGACAGACCTTACTCACAACTATTTTTAATCATTTACAATATTGAAGTCTGTTTCACAACTCAAGGCTTCGCTTCAGATGATATAGCCAAGTACTTTATGCTTGAAACAAACAGAGAATTCACTAATACCAGTGAGGTTTGCTGAAATCATTTAGTGAGGGCTGTAAGTGTCCCAGTATGTTAAGCTGTTACAATTTTAAAGGCAGGAACCCTACTTATAAAAGCTCTTAATAGCGTATATGCAAAATTATCCCTGATACAATATTTCAAATTACATCTTTTGCAAAAACATATTATTCTGCCCTTTTAACAAGCATGGGGCTAGATGAACACAGCAGGTCAAGCAGCATCATAGGAGCAGGAAAACTTGACGTTTCGGGCCTAAACCCTTCATCAGAAATCGATTTCTGATGAAGGGTTT
>JAHRHZ010000098.1:42665978-42722790 GCA_024137785.1 Ginglymostoma cirratum
AGCCCCATGCTTGTTATCTCGGATTCTCCAGCATCTGCAGTACCTTTTATCTCTTATTCTGCCCTTTTATCAGGATTTAATTTAATTGATAATGCTGACTAATTTACTTCATTAAGATCATGGCTACTACTTCTGTTCACATTTTCATCCTTCTTCTCATCCCTTCGACCTCCTTGCCCCCAGTTTTACTTAAATCAAACACCAACTCTCCCTCCCTCAGTTCCTTCAGGAGAAAATTAAAAATCTCAGATTAACATGTGAAACAAGACTTCTTTATTCCAAAACAAAGCTGAAAATCACAGGTCTGCCAATTCTATACCTATCTGATGTACAGACATAAAATCCCAAACAGAATATAGTAATACAAGATGAAAAATAAAATAAGTACACTTCAAGGTAAGTTTTTTTTTTTAAATTCAACAACTTGCTTGAGTAAAGGATTTAATTATCATAGAAATTTAGAAGTTGCTTACAGGAAAATTAATAACTTTTTTTAAGAAAGCAAATAATGGACGGCTTTAAGGATAAAATTGTGTAAGAAGCAATTCAAAGAAGGTTCACACGACTCTTTTCTGGGATGAAGGACTTACTTTATGAAGAAAGTTTAAGCAGGTTGGCCTCTACTCATTTGAGTTTAGAAAAATAAGAAGTAATCTTACAATTAATCTTATTGGGCGGCATGGTGGCTCAGTGGTTAGCACTGCTGCATTACAGTGCCAGGGACCCGTGTCGGACTATCTGTGCGGAGTTTGCATTCTCCCCATGTCTGCATGGGTTTCCTCTGGGTGCTCCGGTTGGCGCCTACAGACCAAAGACATGCAATTTAAATGGATTGGCCATGCTAAATTGTCCCATAGCATCCAGGGATATACAGGGTTAGGTTGATTAGCTATGGGAAATGCAGGGTTACAGGGATAGGGTGGTGGGGAGGGTTGAGATACTCTTTGATGGGCCAAATGGCCCGTTTCTTCCACACTGCAGGGATTCGAAAAGAAAAAGAAACATTTAGAGCCTAAAGGGACTGGTTTGGGTTGATACTGAAAAATTTCCTCTTGTGTGGAGATTACAATTAAGAGAAAAAAATTTAAGAATAGGCAGTTTCCCTTTTAAGACAAAAGCAAGAAGAAATTTATCTTCTCAAGGGTCATTGGTCTACGGAATTTTCTCCTGAAGACAACAGTGGATGCTGGGTCACCCAATATATTCCAGGCCAAGCTAGATTTTTGACATGTCAGGCAAATGGGAGCTCAGACTACAATTAGATCAACCCTTGACCTTACTGAATAGCAGAGCAGGCTTAAAGGGCCAAATGGTCTACTTCTGTTCCTAAAAACTGTCTTCCTATGAGGAGAGAAAAAGGAACATGTTGTTAAGCTTGGGGTATCTATGTCCAGGTTTATTGGAATTTAAGCAAAGTGAAGTCAAAAATGAAAGCTGTGTCAGTATATTAAACATCAAGAATGACACAAAAAGACGATATTCAAAAATTCAAATCTTGTAATGCCGTCTAATGGGAAAGAATAAAAATAATTTACATTGGGACAAACTGTCTTTATAGTTTTGGTAACATACATTGTGTATAAATAGGATCCTAGCTTACTCATAGCCCAATACAAATGTTTGTCCTTTAATTTGAAAAAGCATTGTCAAGCAGAACAACGCCTTCACTGTTAGACTGCTTTATAATATTTTTAAACAATATTAGCTTTTTCAGTCAGCTTAAACATCACTTCTGATTTTACTGGCTAACTGTTATGCAAGGCTTACACTCAGAATTTTTTCACACATGAAGATACAATTCAAATTCAAATCATACTTCAATGGTCACAACATATTTATGTACAAGATACAACTAACACTATGTCAGATCTTGTAACAGTGATAAACGATTATTGTGCTTTATAAACCCAAAACAATTCTGTCAGCAGAAGCACTGAGCATTTCCCAATTAAACAAAAATGAACCAGTGAAATTATCATTCATCTTGTCTAATTTTAAGTCATTTATAATCTCTAAACTGATGTCAATCACACCTGTATCATGTAGAGTTGTGCAATACGATACTCCTCAACACTCATGGGAAGAGGGATGTGGTATTCCTTGATAAGCATCTTGTTTTATGCAAAGTCCTTCCACAACTTAAAAATAATCCAAGGACTGTCAGTGAAATCTCAGAGCACGTGATTCATAAATATAGCTGAAAAGAAGAAGAAATAGCAGCACGTTAAACATTATATCAAGTAAATATTTATAATGTTCTTAACTCTAGGTATCCACCCAACTTCATTACCTTTGCAATCCATTGGCTAGAATTCTCAAAGCTGGGTCTTATACCCGCCCCTTTCACTCCATTTGTTGAAACCCTGGCACTCATCTTTGAGTTACTACAGCTAATCACTGTATTTTGTATAAAAGCCATTGCCAAAATTAAACAGCATTTGGCTATAATTGCTTCCGCATCATTCCTCTCAAAATGTTCCACCCTGCAAAACACTTTTCAATAAGGCATTTCACCCAAGGTGTATACATTTCTTGCGCTCATTGGTTGTTCTCAAGTCTAATAGGGCAGTTCGGGCGAACAACAGACAGGTAGGTCATTATTGACTAGGCTTTGGTTGGAAACTCAGTTTCAAGAGGAACATGTATCACATACAGAAAAAATACTTTGGCTTCATGATGGCAAAGCATTTCTATCCTGTTAGATTTCAACAAAAATAAAATCAATCCATATTACAGAATCAGTAGAATAATGATAGAACATACAATCTAAAAAGTAATTGCTAAAATTAATTATCCAAATGATCCAAAATGCAAATACTTTAATTGAATTAGTTAGAAATTTAGATGCCTTAAAATGCACTGTACTTTACTGTAGCCAAAGGAGTATAAATGGTTTTTACAACCTCGGCAGAAGTTAAGTTTTATGAGTTTATCCGCATTATTTTATGTCCCTGTTAGCGGGATGAGCAAGGAGTGACTTTGGGTGACTCATTCAGGGCTATTTACTTCTTATCGAGACATGACACCCCTAGCTTCTGCTCAGAAAGTCCATTAAGTCCAGTTTTTAATGTTCATAATTGAAGCTTATTTTTGAGATACACCTCTGCTGTTACAATTTGGAAAATTATATCTGAATTTGACTGCTGATTTAAGGATAATACTAAACACTCATCACTCCCTTTACATTCAACAATAAATGCCTACATTTTAAGTTCGAAGTCCATTGAACATTGGCTAACATTTCCTTAGTGATTTGAAGTCCGGGCATCTTTCAAAAGCATTTTTTTTGAATAGAAAATTCTTTGATCAAATACTTTTAGTTTCAAATGTCACAGTTACATCATAGCTGCAGAAATTAACGATAGCAGAGTTAGGAAAAGTATGTAATTTACATGAGTATTCAATGGCTGCTGCAAAATCAGAATGTGTGAAAACCACATTTCCTGTCAACTTCAACACGTGACTTAACTGCTGTCAAGTGGGGAATATGGTTAAATGGATTACAACTGAGGAGATGTGAGATTTCTTAGGATTTCTGGACTTAGACTATTGAGATTCCGTTAAATGTTAGAGCATCTGAGAAAGCTGATAAATCAGGCCTAAAAGGATTCATTCTCGCATCACCTATGTGCAAAGCAACAATTATGGTCAGATGGTAAACCACGCAAAATTACGAACACTTGCTAATAAAGTTGAGGTCCTTCTAAAGTTTAATGTTACTGAACCATTAAAAATGAAACACACATCTGCTGCCCTTGTCATTCCAGATGCTAGAGATTGTGGATTTGGATGGAGTGAAGGAGCTTTGACAAGCCACTGCAGTGTATCTTGCAGACAGAACACACTTCTGCCATTATATGTCAGTGAAGGCAGGGTTGAATGGTGAAGGTGGTGGAGGGCATGCCAATGAAGCAGGATGGTTTGACTTGGATGATGTAAAGTTTTTTTTAAAGTGTTATTGGAGCTAGCCTTATACAGGTATTATGTCACACTCCTGACTTGTGGCTTGGAGGTGGACGGGTTTTGAGGAGTCAGAAAATTAGTTACTTGCTGCAGAATTCACCACCCCTGGGCTGCTCTTGTGACTGCCGTATTTATATGACAAGTCTAGTTTAGCTTCTAGAGTGCAGGGGCATCAGTTTCATAAACAGCTGAAAAGAGTGCAGGGTCAACAGCTTCAATAAGAACAGGAGAGAGAGAGCGGGGAAAGCAACATCTGAAACAGCGAGAGAAAATGTGGGGGGACAAAAGCTTTATAAAAAATGGACTAGCATGAGAAGGGCAGCAGCAGGAGATAAAACCTGGCAGTAGAGTGCCCCTTCAACCTGATTCCACCTGTCAGAGCCAAAGTGCCTCTTTTGATTGGTCAAGCAGTTTAAATTAGAAGACATTATTTCAGCTGAAGAGTACTGTTAAGAAATTCATTTTTAAAATATTTAACATCCCAACGAAACTGGAATGGTTGATCAGGCGATGCGTTGCAGCTGCTGTACGTGGGAGCTTATTAATGAATGAGTATTTTTCTAAATATATTCAATGATTTTCAGAAATTCTGATGTAAGGTTACTGACCTGAAAAATTAACTCTCTCTCTCACTACAACATTTTCTGTTTTTGTTTCAAAAACCAAGTGGAATAAGTAATCCTGCATCTGAATAGTTGACCAAACAAACATAGAATTTCAATATTTTTAAATCAGGTAATAGATGGCACATATTTGACATTACCAAAGTATAAAAATCAACGTATTTCACTTTGTCGAGGAGTTTAATTTCAAAATGTCATCAGACGTAAATAGCATCTTCCAAACTGATGGGCAAATAAGCAATATTTATGCATCATGTCATTTTTAAAATCAATTTAAATTTAATCTCTCTTGCTTTCCTTTAGTACTTTCTTCTCTCATCTGGTTCCTGCGTTTATACTTATGTTTAAATTGCTATGTCTCTTAATCTTTTTCAGTTTTCATGCAAGATCATCAACTTGATTCATTAACTCCGTTGTTCTCTCCACACATTCTGTCTGGTCTGTTAAGTATGACCAGCAATTCGGTTTTATAATGGCTTTTAATTCAGCTTTCCAGACACGCGTAGAGACAGCTAAAGTAAAACAATTTGGATGCTTTATCGTAACGTTTCCCTATATCCATATTCATCATAGGTCATCTCAATAGTTGGTTATTAATTATGAATCACTTTGTAAAATGTTAAACCACAATTAAAGGATGAAACATCCTGTATTATTCCAGTCTATCACATATCTCAATGACTTCATCATCAGTATCATCAATGTTCATAATCGGGACCTGTCTGTTCACCTTCCATCAATAAAGATTCATCACGTTCATAGATCAAATTAAAACTTTTGAGCAACTTCAGGGGTGTAATTCAAAATAATAAAGGTGATTGACTCAGTGCAGGCTGCTTTCGTGCACCAAAAACATAAGCAAAACAGAAATTCAAGAACGATAAAGCCAACTGAATACGATTATAGTAATGAGGCCCCCACGATAGATTGGACACTGCAAGAGCTTGGTATGCCCATACTCTATTACATTGTAAAGGAAAAATGGCCTTCCAATGCCCTTAAATACAAATCTAATTCATGGTAACTCACACCAAAGTCGCTGACACTGATCCCAGAAGACTATACACACTTGTCTGCTTAGGATTTGTATCTCTATTATAAAATAAATCATTCACACATCCATGTCAGGCCAGTTCACAAGATCAGTTCAGTCAGTAATTTTCTTGCATTAACATCTGACAGTGTACAGTCATGGCGTTCATTTTGATAAATCTTCAAAATAATTCATGTGAGGTTTTCACAATTAGAACGAAACTCATTACCTGCATTTGGTCATATATATAACAATTTCTGCCCAACATTAGTTCGGCTGCCATTTTGACAGTCCCAAAGTCAGAGATTTGTTAAAATGATTTCAGTCATTTTGAAATACAGCCTATCTATACACATAAGTGAGCTATGTGGCCCATCAGGATTCGTTACAAATGTGTCATCTAGCCTAATCTGACTTTCTTGCTGACTCAAAGTACCCTTTTCGCATCCTATTTAGTTTAATTTCACTCTCCTCTTCCTCCATTCACTTTAATATCCCTTTTTCACATGTAATAAAATTAATTTTAAAGTGAATATGGGCTATGTTTCAACAACCACTTGTGACAGAGAATTCCAACTTCTAGCCAAACTTTTTCTAACATCTCCACTGTATCTTCATGTTCAGCTTAACATTATTGCCCACTCATAACTGCCTCACCTACAAATGCAAAAGCGTGTTTTTTTTTGTAATATAACTGTTCTTCAGATTTCAGTTTCACTAGCAACGCTAGAATTTGTTATCCATCCCTTACTGCCTTTGAACTGAATGGTTGGCCATGCTATGGTGACTATGAGTTTAATAGGCTTTCATGGATCTGGATTTACATTTAGGCCAGAGCAGGCAAGGATAGCCAATTTTCTCTCGCATAGCACATTACACATTTTATTAAGGCAATTCAATAGTTTCATGATCACCCTTCCTGAAGCTTTTTAATTCAGTTTTATGAACTAATTCAAATTTAAATTTCCCGGTCTACCATGGTGAAAATTGAACTTATGTCTCATGGTCATTAATCCAAATCTCTGAATTAAGTAAACCTTCCTGGTCCCAGAGGATCATTGAGCTGCTTTCTCATTAAATGAGAGATGATTGATGGTGGCTAAACCTAAGGATCACTTTGCCTTAGGTGATGGGGCACGGTTGAGAACATAGAACATTACAGCGCAGTACAAGCCCTTCGGCCCTCAATGTTGCGCCGACCTGTGAAACCAACCTGAAGCCCATCTAACCTACACTATTCCATTATCATCCATATGTTTATCCAATGACCATTTAAATGCCCTTAAAGTTGGCGAGTCTACTACTGTTGCACGCAGGGCATTCCACGCCCTTACTACTCTGAGTAAACAATCGACCTCTGACATCTGTCCTAGTTCTATCACCCCTCAATTTAAAGCTATGTCCCCTCGTGCTAGCCGTCACCATCTGAGGAAAAAGGCTCTCACAGTCCACCCTATCCAATCCTCTGATCATCTTGTATGTCTCTATTAAGTCACCTCTTAACCTTCTCTCTAACGAAAACAGCCTCAAGTCCCTCAGCCTTTCCTCACAAGACCTTCCCTCCATACCAGGCAACATTCTGGTAAATCTCCTCTGCACCCTTTCCAATGCTTCCACATCCTTCCTTTAATGCGGCGACCAGAACTGCACGCAATACTCCAAGTGCGGCCACACCAGAGTTTTGTACAGCTGTAACATGACCTCACGGCTCCGAAACTCAATCCCTTTACCAATAAAACCTAACACACCGTACACCTTCTTAACAACCCTATCGACCTGGGTGGCAACTTTCAGGGATCTATGCACACGGACACCGAGATCTCTCTGCTCGTCCACACTACCAAGAATCTTACCATTAGTCCAGTACTCTGTATTCCTGTTACTCCTTCCAAAGTGAATCACCTCACACTTTTCCGCATTAAACTCCATTTGCCACCTCTCAGCCTAGCTCTGCAGCTTATCTATGTCCCTCTGTCACCTGCAACATCCTTCCGCACTATCCACAACTCCACCGACTTTAGTGCCATCCGCAAATCCTTTGCGTATTGCGGAGAAGATGGGACCTTCATGGCAACCGCACACACTGACTGAATTGGAGAGAACTATGAATCATAGAATCACAACAGTGTGGAAACAGGCAATTCGGCCCAACAAGTCCGCACCGACCCTCAGAGCATCCCACCCAGACCCATCCCCCTATAACCTACACATCCCTGGACACTACGGGCAATTTGGCATGGCCAATCGACCTCGCGTGCACATCTTTGGACTGTGGGAGGAAACCGGAGCACCCAGAGGAAACCCACGCAGACACAGGGAGAATTGCAAACTCCACAGTCAATTGAGGCTGGAATTGAACTCGGGTTCCTGGCGCCGTAAGGCAGCAATGCTAACCACTGAGCCACCGTGCAGCCCTACGACTAATGCTTGAATTTCCACGTTCTCTCCAAAGGAAGTTCTAAGGCTTTTGTAAAAAAAAAGTCGATAAAATTTGATTCAGGGAAAAGGCAAGCAAGTGGCATTTCGAACTCTGCTTGTGTTGGGAGCTGGAAATGGACATGAAAGGCTGAACAGCCTTAACTGCAGACATTCAAAGATTCTGTGAACATTCTCATCTCTAGTGAAAATAAATCAGCATTTGTTTTTAACTCAATTCTTTAAGGTTGGTAATATCCTGATGGTACTGACTCCATTCATCTTTCAGGCAATCACCATAAGTTTAACCAAAGCGTTTGCAGCCTTGGTGTCAATGTTAGATAGTTGGGCTACTTCTTGGGGCAGCATCCAATTAGTTTTTGGTTGATTATTTTCCTGTCGTCTACAACGTAGCTTCTCCAAATTTAGAAGAATGAGGAGAGATCAAATTGAGGTATTCAAGATGACAAAATTAATTTAAAAATTAATAAAACCAGCTAAGGTAAATTACAGATGAAAACTAACACAAAATATCAAAAAGGATAGCAATAGCTTCTACAGGTTTATAACAGGGAAGACAGTTGCTAAGGCGAATGTTGGTCACTTAGAAGATGGAACTGGAGTGTTAATAGTGGGGAACACTGAAATGGCAGAGATGCTAAATCAATACTTTGCCTCAGTTTTCGTAGTGGAGGCAATAGTACCATTTTTATTGGAACGGACAAGTCAGAGACAACAGAAAGGGTAGAACTTAGAACAATGAACATCGATAGAGAATAGATGCTCAGCAATCCAGTGGGATTGAGGGCAGATGGGTTCCCGGGCCTAATGACCTACATCGTAGGGTATTAAAGGGAGTGGCGGCTGAGATAGTTGTTCCATTGGTTACAATATTCCAAAATTCCCTGAACAAAGAAAAGGTTCCAGTGTTTTGGAAAAATGCTAATTGAATGGCCTTATCCAAAAAGGGAGGGAGGTAACATGAGGGAAATTACAGACCAGTCATCTTAACATCTGTTGTTGGCAAAGCGTTAGAATCAATTATCAAAGAAGCAATATCAGGGCATTAGGAAAGTTAAAACGCTTTCCATCAGAGTCAGCATGGTTTTATGAGGGGCAAATCATGTTTGACTAATTTGCTAGAGTTCTTCAAAGATGTAACAAGCAAAGTGGATAACGGGGATCCTGTAAATGCAGTATATTTGGACTTTCAGAAGGCATTTGATAAGGTGCTGCACAAGGTTGGATCATATGGGATTGGCGTCATTTACTAGCTTGGATAGGTGACTGGCTGATGGACAGAAAACAAAGTTGGGATAGGAAAGCTTGACATTTCAGGCCTAGACTCATTTTCTGATGAAGGGTCTAGGCCCGAAACGTCAAGCTTTCCTGCTCCAATGCTGCTGCTTGGCCTGCTGCGTTCATCCAGCTCGACACCTTGTTATCTCGGATTCTCCAGCTCCATACTGCAGTTCCTGTTATCTCAGAAAGTTGGGATAAATTAGTTATTTTCTGGATGGCAAGGAATAACTACTGGGACGCCACAGGGTTTAGTCCCTGCACCTCAGCTGTTTACAATCTACATTAATGACTTGGATACAGGGACAGAAGGCTCTACAGCCAAATTTGCGGACAACACAAAAATAGGTGGGGTGGTAAATTGCAATGAGGAAAGAAGAACTTTACAAATGGATATAGATAGGTTAGGAGATTAGGTCAAAAAGTGGCAGATGGAGTTCAACATGGATAAGTGTGAGGTCATGCATTTTGGTTGGAAAAACAGGAAGGCGACCTATTATCTAAAAAGGGGGAGACACTGCAGTGCAGAGGATTTTAGGGGTCCTCATTCAGGAGTCACAGAAAGCTAGCACGCAGGTAATAAAGAAAGCGAATGGAATGCTGGCTTTTATAGCTAAAGGAATAGAATATAAAGGAAGTATTGTTGCAACTATCCAAGGCATTGGTGAGACCGCACCTGGAACATTGTGCGGTTTTGGTTTCCTTATTTGAAAGGAGTAGTGGCATTGGAGGCAGTTGAGGAGGTTCACTAGATTGATACTACAGAGGAATGATTTGTTGCACGAAGAGAGATTGAACAGTTTACACTTGTACTCTCTGGAATTTAGAAGAATGAGGGGAGATCAAATTGAAGTATTCAAGACGATAAAAGTTACAGATAAAATAGACGTGGAGCGGATGCTTCCTCTTGCGAGGCATTCCAGGATGAGGGGTTAGAGTCTTAGGGTAAAGGGTAGCAAATCTAAAACAGGATTTATTCTAAAGGGTTGTGAATCTGTGGAATTCGTTACTCCAAAGTGCTGTGGATGCTGGGACAGTGAGTAAATTTAAGGAGGAGTTAGCCATTCAAAAATCTGTCTATGGGTAGAAGGGTTACGGGGAGAAGGCAGGAAAATGGGGGCAAGGAGCATATCAGGTATGATCAAATGGTAGAGCAGACTTCAATGGGCCAAAGTCACTGGCCTTCTAATTTAGTTTTTCTGTCTACTTAATAATTCACAGTAAAAACCATGGAGATCAGTAAGTTGCATTTTTCCAGTCTTTCCTACATGAGTGAATTGGGTCATATTGCCTTGAATCGACATCCATTTTGGAAAATGGACGTTCCCCTGTGAATTGCTAGAAGTGTCTGTTAGAGTCGTGATCTGCCCCTGGACACTGGAAGGAAAATTGACACTGAAAGGAAAATTGTTATGCATCACATGCATGTAAGCTTGACAAAGTGAATTTATGAGTACATTGTGTACTCAGCTTATACTTATTTCACATGGTTAGATAAGACTTCCTTTCAAACATACCATTTAAAATGTTTCAGTTAAAGGAATTTATTCACAATAAAATGCATTTCCTCAACTTCAAACATGAATGTTAAACCTCCATTCCTTGACGTTCCATTAGCCAGAGGCAATTAACTCAACCAGAATCCAAGTAAGCTCGGACAAAATTTAATCCCTTGTGTGTTAGGAATTAATTCCCCAGAAACAAGGCAGTTGACAATAGTCCAGTGTGTTGAGAGAGGCACTGAATTAATACCTTACATAAACAGGCATGGTACTAAACCAAACTGTACAGTTTCAGTTCAAAACAGTTCAAGATAACATGGTTGTATACTAAAACTTCTGCAAAAAGCTTCAGGCCTCTGCATCCAACAATCAACTCTAAAATAAGAACCTCTGTCCGGGTCTTGATCACATAATCTACTCTGATCCTTATCAGAGTTGATGTTATATAACAGTGCTATAGAAGTGCTGGCTACTGATGTTGGAACTGGCCTGGTAATCAAGTGGCTTTCTGTATCTTCAAAACCACTTAGTGGCAGCATACAAAATTCACTGCAGCCAAAACAGGGCTTTTTTTCGTAAGATAAGAACGAATGTGGCAACTAGACTTCTGCATCTAGACACAATCCTGAAGTGGGAAAATCCGGTCAGCCCTCTTTCCACTATGTTGGTCACAAGTTATTTCTCTTCTCACCTCAATGGCTAATCTATATCCGAACATTTGTTTGAGAACTGTCAAATGCAACATCAATAACATTCAGAAGACTGCAATTTGCCCTGCCACCAGTGAATATTGGTGAGGTCATAGAGCTGCTGCATCCTTGGAGAAAATTCACTCCTTGCTTACTAGAGAAGGTCAAATGAATGCTGATAAGAACTGCAAAGACATTTAATTATTTTAGTCTGTATCACTTAACTAGTCAAGCTTCATTTTGAATAACATGCAGAATTTTAAACACTCGATCTACAATAACAAATAAACACATCTGGCAGGTTTCAGAGAAAGCCAGTGATCCTGACATTATTTAGATGTCCTCGGGTAAAAGAAAGGAACATTAAATTTGCCAGGGCTTTAGTGTAGATATTCTTTTGCTCACCTAGTAACCAAAACCCTGGACTGATAATCTCGAAAATGAAGCTCAAATACCACCACCACACTTGAGGATTTGAATTTTTTTTAGTTCTTTTGGAAAGAGCTGGTTCAGACGATATGCCAAACAGTCATTTGTGCTGCACTTTTCTAGAATGCTGATTCAGAGATTCATATGGTGCAGAAAGGCCCTTCGATCCATCAAGTCTGCACTAACATAACTACTACTAAGAGCGTGCTAATCCCAATTTCTTGCACTTGTCCATAACCTTGAATGTTCTGATATTTGAAGTTCTCCTCCAAATTTATTTTTAAAAGGCTGTAAGGTTTCCAGCCTCCACTACCTTCCCAAGCAGTGCATTCCAGATTCCCACCAGCCACTGAGTAATAACATTTTTTCCCAAATCCCCTCCGAATCTCCTGCCCCTCACCCTAAAACTAGTTTTTTTTCTTCATTCATTCACAGGATGAGGGCATCGCTGGCTCGGCAGCATTTATTGCCCATCCCTTTGTGTCCTATTACTAAGACAGTTTCTGATCCATCTTGCCAAGCTTTCCTCAATTCCATATCCTTTAACCTTCTCAATCAGTTTCCCATGTGGGGCCTCATCAAAAGCTTTGCTAAAATCTATATCAACTGAACTTCCCTCATCCACACACTTGATCACATTTTCAAAAAACTCTAACAAATTTGTTAGGTATGACCTCCCTCTGACAAAGCTATGCTGACTATCCCTAACTAATCCATGCCTTTCCAATTGGGTATTAATTCGCTCCTTCAGAATTTTCTCCCAATAGTTTCCCTACCACAGATGTGAGACTCACTAGTCTGTAATTTCCTGGTTCGTTTCTACTATCCTTCTTAAAACGTGGAAACACATTAGCTGTCCTTCAGTCCTCTAGCATTTTCCCCACGGCCAGAGAAGAATGAAAAATTAATTGATTGAAAATGTGCAGGGTAAGTGTGCCTCTTTGTCTGAATGCCTACATAATGTAGAATAAATAAATTATTTAACTTCAACAGAACAGAATGACAGCAGAAATTAATGAATATGAAGACAAACCAGAGCTGAGACGTGGCCCCACTCATATCTGAATGCACTCTGTGGTACAGACTTCTGCAAAAAGCAATAAAGGAACATCAACTGCTTGCACAGAAATACTCATTGACATTTTGGAACTACGTAGAGATCTCACTCAAGATGGACACAAAAAACAACCAAGCTTCTGACCCCAACCACTACTTATGCTGTTAAGTACTGGCTCAGCTCAGATACTGCCCTGGCCTCAACAATCTGCCAACATTAAAATTTGCTCCTCATGAGGAATGACCAGAGTGATTTACTAAATGTTGAGGAAAGTTCACTGGACCCAAAACATTAACTCTGATTTCTCTCCACAGATTCTGCCAGATCTGCTGAGCTTTTCCAGCAATTTCTGTTTCATTTGTGATTTACTAGATGATTGAGCTGCCAGTGGAACCATGTATTAGCAAATGTCAGAGCCCCAAGTATTCATAAAATGTGATTTATGGAAAGAATGGGTATAACAGACTGGAAAGAAATCTGAAAGAAAGCTTTTGCTCTACAGATTCAATGCAGCTACTTCAGATGTGTGGAACCTAAAGCATTTAATATTCTGAATATTCTTTAATAAGTTTTGCCTTGAAGTGAGAAAAATCCTGATGCATTGTGCTGAAATTCAATCAAAAAGTGGTCCAAATCCCTTTGCTAGTGGTCAGCATCAATTAGGCATCAACACTTTCCAAACACATCCATAGTACTTTTGCAGTTACCTTCACACTTTGAGCAGTAGATTTTGGCACTTGTGGTATTTTAATCACTTGTGATATTTTATGGAATATTTTTGATAAGGAGGCCAATAAAGCAACTGAAATAAAGATCCATCTTATTTTTTAAAAAAATCAGCTAACATGAAAAATGATAAATCTAAATAAAACAAGTCACTCATTTTCATTTTTAGATCCAAACCTGACACGTAAATATTGCAGAATATATTTTCTACCTATCCCCTGATAGTCTTTAAAGTTTAATATATGGACAAAGAACAAGGGTAGGCCACTCAGCCCTTCCAGCCTGCTCCACCATTCAATAAGATCGTGGTAGATTTGATTTTAACCTTAGCTCTACATACATGCATATTCCTGATAATTGTTCATCCCCTTGGTAATCAAGAATCTAGTTTTATTTTTAGTTCATTTGTGGAACATGGCTGTCGCTGGCTGACCACTATTTGCTGCTTGGCCCGAGTTGCCCTTGAGAAGGTGGTGAGCTGCCTTCTTGAACTGCTGCAGTCTGTGTGCTGTGGGTTGACCCACAATGTCCTCAGAGAGGAATTCCAAGATTTTGTCCCAGCGACACCAAAAGAGCAGTGATATATTTCCAAGTCAGGATGGTGAGGGCTTTCAAGTGGAAATTGCAGGGAGTGGTGTTCCCATGTATCTGCTGCCTTGTCCTTCTAGATGGAAGTGGTCACGGATTTGGAAAGTGCTGAGGATCTTTGGTGAATCTGCTGAATCTTACAGAGAGTACACAGTGCTGCTACGGAGCATTGGTGGTGGCCAAAGTGGATGTGGTGGCAATCAAGTGGGCTGTTTTATCCTGGATGGTGTCAAGCTTCAGTGCTGGAGCTGCACTCATCCAGGCAAGTTGGAAGTATTCCATAATAATCCTGACTTGTCCTCGTGGATAGTGGACAGGCTTTCGAGAGTCAGGAGATGAGTTACTCGCCACAGTATTGTTAGTTTCTGACCAGCTCTGGTAGCCACAATGTTCATGTGTCGAGTCCAGTTAAGTTTCTAGTCAATGGTAACACCATTAAATGTCAAAGGACTGTGGTTAGATTGTATCTTATTGGAGATGATCATTGCCTGGCAATTGTGGGGCCCGAAGGTTACTTCCACTTACCAGCCCAAGCCTGGATACTGTCCAGATCTTGCTGCATTTGAACATGGACTGCTTCAGTATCTGAGGAGTCGTGAATGGTGCTGAACTTTGTACAATCATCGGCAAACATCCCAATTTCTGACTTAATGATGGAGGGAAAGTCATTGATGAAGCAGCTGAAGATGGTTGGGACTAGGACACTGAGGAACACCTGCAATGATGTCTTGGGGCTGAAATGGCTGACCTCTAACAACCACAACTATCTTCCTTTCAGCCAGGTATGACACCAACCTGCAAAGACTTTGCCCTCAATATCCACAGATTCCAGCACTGCTACAGCACACTGATGTTGAACCTAGTCGAACGTAGCCATTATGGCACAGCTGTCACTCTCACATCACCTCTAGAATTCAGCTCGTGTCCACGTCGGAACCAAGGCTGCAATGAGGTCACGAGCTGAGTGGCCCTGGTAGAAATCAAACTGGGCATCACTGCACAGGTTATGTTCAGCATATACTGTAAATGACACCTTCCATCACTTTACTGATGATTGAGATGATGATGGGGTGGTAATTGGCTGGATTGGATTTGTTCTGCTATTTGAGTATAGGACATACTTGGGCAATTTTCCACGTTGTCAGGTGGATGCCAATATTGTAACTATACTAGAAGAGCTTGGCTAGGGGAGACGCAGGATCTGCAGCACTACTGAGGAATGTTGTCAGCATTCATAGCCTTTGCAATATCCAGTGTCTCCAAATGCTTCTTGGTATCATGTGGGGTGAATTGAATTTTCTGAAGACAAGTATCTGTGATGCTGCAGACCACTGGCAGAGGCCCAGATGGATCATCCACTCAGCACTTCTGGCCAAAGAAATTGCTGTGGATGCTTCAACTTTATCTTTTGCACCAATGTGCTGGGGTTTTCCATCATTGAGGATGGGGATATTTGTGGTGCCTCCTCCTCCAGTGAGTTGTTAACCACCCACCACCATTCACGAGTGGATGCTGCAGGACACAGAGCTTAGATCTGATCCATTAGTTGTGAGAATTTTTTTTCGTTATTCATTCACGGGATGAGCGTATCACGGGCCAGGCAGCATTTATTGCCCATCCCTAATTGCCCAGAGGGCAATTAAGAGTCAACCACATTTCCATGGGTCTGGAGTTACATGTAGGCCAGACCAGGTAAGGATGGCAGTTTCCTTCCCTAAAAGGACATTAGTAAACCAGATGGGTTTTTTTCAGACAATCGACAATGAATTCAGAGTAATCATTAGATTCTTAACTCCAGATATTTTATTAAATTCAAATTCCACCATCTGCCATGGCAGGATTCAAACTCCGGTCCCCAGGACCTTATCTGGGTCTCTGGATTAATAGTCCAGCGATAATACCACTAGGCCATTGCCTCGCCATTGAGATCACTTAGCTCTGTCTATCACTTGCTGCTTATGCTAGTTGGCGTGCAAGTTGTCCTGTCTGGTAGCTCTACCAAGTTGACACTTCACCTTCAGGTATGGCTAGTGCTGCTCCTGGCATGCCCTCCTGTACTCTCCATTGAACCAAGGTTGGTCTTCTGGCTTGATGGTAATGGTTGACTGGGGGATATGTCAGGTCATGAGGTTTCAGATTATGCTGGAAGACAATTCAGTTGTTGTTCATGGCCCACAGCATCTCATTGATTCCCAGTCTTGAGTTGCTACGATCTGTGCGAAGTCTGTCCCATTTAGCACGGAGATAGTGTCACACAACACAATGGAAGGTATTCTCAATGTGAAGGCAGGACCGTGTCTCCACAAGGACTGTGCAGTTGTCACTCTTCATGATGCTATCATTGAGAGATGCATCTGCAGCCGGCAGATTGGTGAGGATGAGGTCAAGGATGTATTGTTGCTTCCCTCACCACCTGCTGGAGACTCAGTCTAGCTGCTATGTCCTTTAGGACACAACAAGCTTAAGCGGTAGTACTATTGTCGAGTCACTCTTTACGGTCAACAGAGATCCCCCACGCAGAGTACGTTTTGCACCCTTGCCATAAAAAGGCATCTCTATCTCTGGCTTAAAAATATTTGAAGATTCTGCATTCACTGCCTTTGAGGAAGGGAATTCCAAGGACTCAATGATTAGCACTGCTGCCTCAAAGAGCCAGAGACCCGGGTTTGATTCCACCCCCTGGTGACTGTCTGCGTGGAGTTTGCACAGTCTCCCCGTCTCTGCATGGGTTTCCTCTGGGTGCTCCAGTTTCCTCCCACAGTCCAAAGATGTGCAGGTTAGGTGGATTGGCCATACTAACTTTCCCATGGTGTCACATGAATTAGCCATAGGAAATACAGGATAACAGTGATAAAGTAGGGGGATAGGTCTGGATGGGCTCCTCTTTGAAGGGCCAGTGTGTACCCAAAGGGCCGAATAGCCTGCTTCCCCACTGTAGGGAGTCTATGACTCACAGCTCTCTGTGGAGAAAAGAGGAAAAAAAATGTTTCTTCATCCTGGTCTTAGAAGAGCAACACCTTATTTTTAAATTCTCAGCCCTTGGTTTTAGATTCTCCAACATCCAACCAGTCAAATCTGCTCAGAATCTTGAATATTTCAATTAAGTCACCCCTGACTCTTCCAAATTCCAGAGGATACAGAACTTGTCTGTCCACATAACTCATTCCAGGTACAATCTGGTAAACTTTCTCTGCACTGCTTCCAATGCATAAATATCCTTCCTTAAATACAGTGACCAGTACCAGTGTACACAGTACACCAGATGCGGTCTTACCAATACCCTGTATAACTGAAGAATAACCTCTCCACTCTTGCATTCAATTATCCTTCCGATAAAAAATTGCATTCTATCAGATTTCCTCATTACTAGATTTACTTTCTTACTAAAAAGTTCTGAGGAAGGGTCACCGGACCAGAAACGTTAACTCTGTTTTCTCCTTCATAGATGCTACCAGACCTGCTGAGCTTTTCCAGCAACTTTATTATTGTTACTTTCTTACTAACCTTCTGTGATTCCTACGATTCCTACATGAGGGCACCCAGGTCCCTATGCATTTCAGAACTCTGTCTGAGTGGTGGGAGATTGCAATGTGCTTCCTTTTCCATTCTTTCTTCCAAAATGGACAATATCACATTTTCCCTCTGTAACGATTAGAATGAGGGCCAGGTGGATCTCATTGACTGAGATCCCTGATTGGGGCTGTTAACCTGGGCCAATCAGGGACCCCTGGTTGACAGATATAAACAGGAGATTCAGAGAGTCTCATCACTAAGGGCATGCTGGGCTATCTGGTCAGAGTTCATATACTTGGTGGCAGGACACCACCCTCTGTGCACCCCCATTGTACTCCATTTGCCAGATCTTTGCCCACTCACTTAACCTATATCCCCCTTTGAAGGTTCCTTGTGTCCTCTTCACAACTCACTTTCCTACCTATCTTTGTGTCATCACCAAATTAAGCTCCTATACCTTCGATCCCTTCATCCATATCATTCCTATCAGTTGTAAACAGGCCTAGCACCAGCCCTTATGGCACACGACTTGTAACATCCTGTCAACCAGAAAACGACCCACCTATTCCTACTCTCTGCTTCCTGTTAGCCAGCCAATCTAACCACTTAGATATGTTACACCCTACACCATCAGTTTTTGTTTTCTTCAAAAATGTTTGACATGGTACCTTATCAAATGCCTTCTGGAAATCTGAATGCAATACATCCACTGGTTCCCCTTTATCCACAGTACAAGTTACTTCCTCAAAGAATTCCAGTAAGTTAGTCAAACACAATATCCCTTTGTCAACACCATATGGCTCTGTCTGATTACCTCAAACTTATCCAAGTGCTCTGTTATAACATCTTTAATAACAACTTCTAACATTTTCCCTGTGATAAATGTTAAACAAACTGGCCTGTAGTTTTCAGCTTTATGCTTTTCAAATAAAGGAGTTACATTAGCTATTTTCCAATTTAAAGAGGCCTTCCCCGATTTTCAGGACTTTTTGGAAAATTAAAAACAATGCATCAACTATCTCACTGGCTATTTCTTTTAAGACCCTAGCATGAAATCCATCAGGATATGGGGACTTATCCATTCACAGTTCCAACAACTTGCAAATGCTTTCTATATAAATGGAGTGGAACAATGTGGATGGTTAAAGAAGAAACTTAAATAGGGCCTGTATTCATTGGAGTTAAGAAGAATTAGAGGGATTAGAGGTGAGCTCATTGAGACAAATAACATACTGATGGCACTTAGTGTGGTGTTTGCTGAAAAGGTGTTTCCCTTCGTGACGATAAGTGAATTCTGATTCGTTATCAACTTCTTGATTTAAACGTTTGGGAGGTTCATGAGCATACTTCTTTGACAGTTGTGGATCAGTAAATTTATTTGGTCCACCTAAATTCAATCTTGAACAATTCTAAAATCCAAATCAGCATCCTCTTGTTTAACTGCAAATAAACAGAGATGTTTTGCTTATTGGGAAACCTAAACAACTGCTCCATTTTACTAAGACAGATTTGTACTGTTCCATGAAAAATGTTTAAAAGTGACCTTAGACACAACATATTCACACGCAGAGTGATGTGTGTATAGAACAAGTTGTCAGGGGAAGTGGTGGAGGCTAGTACAATTACAACTTTTTAAAAGGCATCTGGATGGGTACCTGAATAGGAAAGGGTTAGAGGGATATGGGCCAAATGCTGGCAAATGGGGATAAATTTATTTAGGACATCTGGTCAGCATGGATGAGTTGGACCAAAGGGTGCGTTTCCACGCTGTATATCTCTATGACTCTACGTAAAATTGTTATCCCACCAATAGTCAAGAGACACAGACTGTGTTCAGCATGGAGATCACAAATGCTAACCCACCACTGGAACATCCACTTATTTCAATATCACGGTGAGATTATTTTCCTCCATGGCTAAAAAATATTAAGATATATATTATAGTCAGTCCCCCTCAAACCAAAGTAATCCATGCAATGATTCAGTAACACTGAGCTGTTAATGTGAAAAAGAATTCAACTCCAATGCTGTAACTTTTAAGTACATAAGAGTAGGAGCACAAGTACGCAATTTGCTCATTGGATCTACACCAACATTCAATGAGATCACGGCTGATCTGATCATCCTCAACTTCACTCTCCTGTCTTTTCCCCATAACCCCTCATTCACTTACTGATTAAAAATCAGCTCTTCTCAGTCTTTAATATGCTAATGACCCGGCCTTGACAGTCTTCTGCGGTAAAGAATTCCACAAATTCACTACCCTCAGAGAAAAAAGTTCCTCCTCATCATCTCTGCTTTAAATGTGTGATCCCTTACTCTGGGAGTATGCTCTCTGGTGCCAGACTCTCTTACAACAGGGAACAACATCTCTGTATCCATCTTGTCAAGTCCCCTAAGAATCTTGCATGTTTACATTAAGTTGCTACCTAGTGTTGGGTCATCTAAGCATTTGGCTACAGCAGATTCGCTTCCTTCCTCCAAGTCATTAATATATATTTGCAAACAGTTCTGGTCCCAGCACTGATCCCTGTGAAACCCCACTGGTCATGGATCACCAACATAAATAAGAACCCCTTGTCCCCATTTGCGGTTTCCTGCCCATTAGCCAATTCTCTATCCGTGTTAATATTCTACTTCCAACAACTTGGGCTCTTATGACAATCTTTTGAATGATTCCTTGTCGAAAGCTTTCTGGAAGTCCAAATGCAACACATCTATTAGCTCCCCGCTATCCACTCTGGTTGAGACTTTCTCGTAAAATTGTAATAAATTAGACAGACACAATTTACTTTCATGAAGCCTGCTTGATTAGATTAGAAATGTCCAAATATGCTGCTATCATTTCCTTAATAATCAATTCCAACAATCGATCTCAGCCTAATTGGCCTTGTTCAACTCCAAAGCCTGGTCATTTTTCAAGGCTGTGCATTAAGCAAGTTTGGCCCTGACTTTGAACTGTGAGTGGGCATTAATAGCCTGATGAAGAAGATATAGTGAAGCACTATTCCTTCACATTAATACAACCTCACAACTGGGCTTTCAGTGCTGTGCCTCCTTTGTGTTTTCCACTATGCCACGCTCATAATTACATGGAACTTCAGCCCAAATAAAACCAGTATTCTCTTCCTCTTCAAAGAAAAAAATTTTCATAGAATCCTAACAGTGTGGAAACAGGCACTTCGGCCCAACAAGTCCACACCGACCCTCAGAGCATCCCGCCCAGACTCATCCACTAATCGACACATCCCTGAACACTACGGGCAATTTAGCATGGCCAATTCCCCTAGCCTGCACATCTTTGGACTGTGGGAGGAAACCGGACCACCTGGAGGAAACTCATGCACACACAGGGAGAATGTGCAAACTCTGCACAGACAGTCGCCCGAGGGTGGAATCGAACCCGGGTCCCTGTCACTGTGAGGTAGCAGCGCTAACCACTGAGCCACCATGCCACCCACTTGTCCACTGTCAATAAATAAACAATGATGTGTGAAACAAATCAAGTGGAGAATAAGGTCATGGTAAACATGTTTAAATCACTGGTCAAACTAGAAGTAGAGTACTGTCCCAGATTTGGGTGTCTTCCTTCAGGAAGGAGTTGCAAAACACTGTTGACAAAGATGATAGGAGAGGAAGGGGTTGTGTTTAAAACGGGAGGTTCATGGAACTGGGAGTCTATTCACTACAACAGTAAAAGTTAAGTGATCTGATGGAAAAGTTTATATGTACCAAAGTTAAATTGGGAAAAACAATTTTCACTGGTCGCTGAGTTAGTAACTGATGATATTCCTTTAAGCACGAAAATGACCTTCAGATTTTCCTTTCATTCTTTGATAAAAGGACCACCAGCCAAAGGTGAAGCACATCCACTTGGAAATTGCAATGTTAGAAGTGTTTTCACCCGCAATGTCTGACACATTAAACAGGACATCAGCATAACATTAGTTTTCATAAAATCTACATTTTAATACTTTTAATGGTTACAAATCTGAATCAATCCTTTGATTCATATTCTGCAGATAATTTTAGAAATGATTTGTCTTTCAGTACATTCTGATACATCTATCATTAGTTGGGGGTAGAAACAGCAACCGAGGCAGGTTTCTTATAAATGAAGCAGCATTTCCAGCTAACTCACTCTACCTCACTGTAGATTAAAGTGCTTTGTGCACTGTCCTTGCAAATGTTCAAAAATACAAACAGGGAAATACATATGGTGGAGAAATAAATATTGATGAACTGTTTATGAAGGCTTCAAAAACATTAACTATGAACCTTTACTGCAATGGGCTGAACAAGAGGCAGAAATAATACACTGAGCAATAAAATAATTAACATGAAGGTTTATTACACAATTCTACTTTAAGACACTAATCTAGACCATAAGATATAGAACATAGAACTGTACAGCACAGGAACAGGCCCTTCAGCCCATGATCTTATGCTGAACATGACGTCAAATCAAACTAATCCCTCTGCCTGCCCTGGCTCCATCTAAAAGTCTCTTAAACACCCCTATCTTATCTGCCTCCACCACCATCCCAGCAGCACATTCCACACTCTTACCACTCTGTATAAAAAAAACTTGTGCCTCACATCTCCTTTGAACCTTCCCTTGCACCTTAAATGCATTCTCTGTAGTTTTAGACATTTCAATTCTGGAAAAAGATTCTGACTGTCAACCCTATCTATGCATCTCAAATTTATAGACTTCTATCAAGTCTCCTCTCAGCCTCCTCCACTCAAGAGAAAACAAACCAAGTTTTTCTAGCTGCTCCTTATAGCTCATACCCTCTAATGCAGGCAACATCCTGGTAAACCTCTTCTGCACCCTCTCCAAAGCCTCCACATCTTTCCTGCAATGTGGCGACTAGTACTAAATGTAGCACTCTAAACGTGGCCGAACCAAAGTCCTGTAAAGCTGAAACTACATCCTGAATCTTGCACTCAATTCCCTGACCAATAAAGGCAAGCATGCCATACACCTTCTTCACCACCCTATCTATTTGTGTAGCCACCTTAAGGTCGTCAACCATTTTAACTCCCTCTCCGACTCCCTGGGTGACATGTCCATCCTGGGCCTCCTCCAGTGCCGCAATGACATCACATGCAAACTGGAGGAGTAGCACCTCATATTCCGCCTCAGGAGCCTACAGCCCAATGGCCTCAATGTAGAATTCACCAGTTTTAAATTCTCCCCACCCCCAGCCTTATCCCATGTCCATCCCTCCCTCACATCCCAGCCTCCTTGATCCGACACAACCTGTCCATTTTCTTCCCCCACCTATCCACCCCACTACCCCCTACCTGCATCCACATATCACTACCACAATGACCTTCCCCAGCCTCACCACTCCTCTACTTATTTCCCAGCTCCCTTCCTCCTCCCCATTTCTGAAGGGTTCTGACTTGAAATGGTGACTTTTCTACTCCTCTGATGCTGCCTGACCTTACAGTGTGGAGCTGGAGGAACACAGCATCGACCATTAGTCACGGACCTCCATCCTGAAAAACAACCTACCACCACTACCTTCTGCCTTCTAAGGGCAATGATGTGGAGGTGCCGGTGTTGGACTGGGTTGGACAAAGTCAAAAATCACTTGACAGCAGGTTATAGTCCAACAGGTATATTTGAAGACACAAGCTTTCGGAGTCTCCCTCCTTCAGGTGAAGCTTGTGTCTTCAAATATACCTGTTGGACTATATCCTGGTGTCAAGTGATTTTTGACATTGTCCAACCCAGTCCAACACCGGCACCTCCACCTCCGGCGGTAGGTTACCTGGTGACCTTCTACGGGCAAGCCAATTCTGAATCCATGCAACCAAGTCACTGCGAAGCAGAATTAGGCCATTCAGCTCAGAGTCTGCTCTGCCATTCAATCATGGTTGATACGTTTCTCAACCCTATTCTCCTACTTCTCCCCATAACCTTAGATCCCCTTACAAATCCGGAAACTATCTATCTTGGTCTTAAAGATACTCAGCGATTTGGCCTCCATAGCCTACGAGTTCCAATGAATCATCAACTTTTGCTGAAAAAATTCCACCTCATCTCAGTTCTAAAGGTTGTCCCTTTACACTGAGGCTGTGCCTTTGGGTCCTAGTCTCTCCTACTAGTGGAAACATCTTCTCCACATCCACTCTATCCAGGCATCTCAGTATTCTGTAAGTTTCAATCAGATTCCCCCTCATCCTTCTAAACTCCATTGGGTAAAGACCCAGAGTCCTCAACAGCTCCTCATATGACAAACCCTTCATCTCCAAATCATTCTTTTAAACCTGCTCTGGACGCAACCTGTCTCCTCGGCCAATCCATTCTTCTTTAGATACGGGACCCAAAACTACTCACAACATTCCAAATGTGGTCTGAGCAAGGTCTTATACAGCATCAGCAGTAAATCTTGCTTTTGAACATTCTAGACCTCTTGAAATGAATGCAAGCATTGCATTTGCCTTCCTAACTGCCAACTGAACCTGCATGTTAACCTTGAGATGATTGCTGAACCAGGACTCCCAAGTCCATTTGTGCTTCAGGTTTCCAAAACCTTTCCCAGTTTAGAAAATAATCTATGCCTGCATTCTTTCGACCAAAGTGCATAACCTCACACTTTCCCACATTGTATTCCACCTGCCATTTCTTTGCCTTCTCTTCTAGCCTGTCCAAGTCATTCTGCAGCCTCTTTGCTTCCACAGCACTACTAGTCCCTCCATCTATCTTTATATCATCTGCTAGCTGAGCAACAATGCCCTCTGTTCCTTCATCCAGATCGTTAATGTATAACACGAACAGCTGCAGTCACAACACTGACCCATGCAGAACTCCACTAGTCACCAGCTGCCATCCTGAAAAAGACCTCTTTACCCACTCTCTGCCTTCTGCCAGTGAGCCAATCCTCTATCCATGCCAGTACCATGCCCCCAACACCATGACCATAATCTTATTTAGCAGCTTCCTCTGCAGCATCTGGTCAAAGGCCTTCTGGAAATCCAGACAGATCACGTTCACTGGCTCTCCTTTGTTTAACTTGCTCGTTACTTCCCCAGAGAATTCTAATATGTCAGACGCGACCTCGCTTGCTGAATTTGTTCTAACTCAGCCTTTGTTTACTGTGCACTTCCAAGTATTCTGCAATTGCATCCTTAATAATGGACTCTAAAATCTTGACAACGAGCAAGAACAGGCTAACTGTCCTACAATTTCTTGTCTTCTGCTTTTCCCAGTCCACCTGCATATTAAAGTCCTCCATGATTATTGTAACAGTGTCTTTCTTACACTAAAGATAAAATCCCTACAGTATAGAAAAAGGCCATTCAGCCCATTCAGTCTGCGCCAACTCTCCGAACAGCATGCCAGCCACACACAGCACACCATCCAATCCCCGAAACCTCGTATTTACTGTGGCCAATCCACTAACCTGCACATGTTTGGACTGTGGAAAGAAACCAGAGCATCTGGAGGAAACTCACGCAGACATGGGGAGAATACGCAAACTCCACACAGTGAGTCGCACAAGGGTGGAATTGAACCCATGTCCCTAGTGGTGACAGACAGCAGTACTAACCATTGAGCCACTGAGCCACTCCTTGTCTTTTCTATCTCCTGATATATTTTCTGCCCTACATCTTGACAACTGCTAGGACGGAGTATTTTGCTTTTGCTGTTCACCAACTCTACCCATACAGATTCTATGCCTTCTGACCTTACATTGTTTCTTGCTATCGATTTAATTTCATTTTTTTCTAACAAGGCAACCCCATCCCCTCTGCCTGTCCTTTCAATAGGATTGTCAAGAAGGGTCACTGGATCTGAAAGGTTAACTCTGCTTTCTCCCTGCAGATGCTGCCAGACCTGCTGAGTGTTTCCAGTAATTGCTGAGTTTTTCCAGTAATTTCTGAATTTGTATTTGATTTCCATTATCCACAATTCTTTGGTTATTTTTGTAAAGAATTTTACAAGATTGACTAGCCTCTGAGGGAAGAAATTCTTCACATCTAACCTAATTGGGTGACCCCTTACTAAGATGATGCACACCGATTCTAGGCTCTCCCAGAAGGGGAAACAACCTCTCCGCATCCAACTTGTCAAGTCACCAAAGAATCCTGTATTTTTCACTAAGGTCGCCTCTCATGGTCAGTGTTTCTCTCATTCTCAATAAGATACAAGTAAAATGGTACCAAGCAATCAGTGACACATATCCAGCTTCCAATCAATGTATATTCTCCCTCTGACATACAAAACAATACACAGAAGTAAATGCATCAGAATATTACTTATCCCTAATTGTATTGATGCAAAACACACTCCACTACTCCTAACTTGACAGAACATCCTGAGTGCCTAACTTGAGGATTTGGTGCAATGTACACAAGCAGAACAGCACTGGCCATCAGGTCAGTGGCACCACTTCCACAAAGCAGAACAAGAAATGTGGAGTATGTAGAAAGTGTCATCAAATATTAAACATTCCACCTGTTGCACTATTGCAGAGATCTCAGAAAGGCACTAGTCAGGAATGTGATGAAATCTTTTCCAATTCCCAGGACGAATACAGCTCAAACAATACCCAAGATGCTTGACATTCTTGAGAACAGTGCAGCCAGCTTGATTGGTACCTTCAACTTTCTTTCCCTTCACCACTAACCCAATGTGGCAGCAGTGTGTACCATCTATAAAATGCTGAGCAGTATCTGATTAAAACCTCACTAATGGACTTCCAAAGACATTATTTTTACCACCTAGAAGGAGGACAGCAGCAGAAATCTGCAAGTTCCCTTCCAGGCCACCCATCATCCTGACTTGGAACTACATGACCACTGCATCACTGTCACTGGGTTAAAATAATGCATGGGTACTTTGGTGGCAGACAGAATGAACGCTTGTGAATGTGGTGCTCATCAAACAGGTTGCTGTACTGTAAATATTGTCAAGTTTCTCCAGTGTTGTTGGAGCGACATCATCCAGGCACACAGAGAGTATTCAATCACATGCCTTCCTTTCATCTTCCAGGTAGGAGTTTTGGGATAAGCTTTTGGGAGGCAGGAGATGAGGTACTTGCTGCAGGATTCTTGCCTCTGACCTGCTCTTAGTTATCTGCATTAAATTTCATCATTGTTCTGGAGATGGACGTATTTTGTCCAACTCATTCTCAAATTTTTAAGTTAGTTTCTCGAATTCTAGTACTCCTACTCTGACATCATCTTCATGTTTAACATTGCATAGCAAATTAGAGGTTCAAACCACCAGCTTCTCAAGATTCAGAGTTATCGGGAGAGCCTCGTATATAAATTGGTTGATTTAGCTATATTGAAATAACTTATATGACCGAAATTATATGAAATAAGGTATTTATTACAAGCATAAGGGTGAGCCCAACTGAAAACCTACCTAAAAGTGCCAGATCACAGTACAAAAGACAACTGTTAAATCTGCTGGTTATTGCGATTATCGAACTAATCTGCCTAATTATTTAAAAACACAATCTGCCATTCTTTGGTTCTGAGATGAGGATTTGATTAAGGCACATGGTGAAGATAAAGTGCTTTCATTTCACCATTTACAAGCTGGAACTTTCAATTAGACCACTTAGGGTAAAACAAGGACAAACCAACATTGTGAAGACCTCACAAGGCACCGTGCACTATTTTCTCATCTTTTTCTAAGTCAGCTTTTATAGAAGCACAGAATGGTTTTAGCAGTGAAGGCAGCTATTCAGTCTGTCCAACTCCCCTACCCTTTTTCTATAGTACTACAAATCTTTTTGCTTCAGTTAAATACCTTGTGAAAAGTCTCAATTGAATCTGCCTCCACCACACACTCGGGTAGCACATTAACCAAAGGCTGAATAAAAGCACTTTTCATCACTCTAAATCAATCAGTGTCTTCTGGTTGTCAAACTTTTCTGCCTCATCTCTCATGATATGGAACACAATTATCAAAACCTTCTCTCGATCTTCTCTGCTCTAAGGAGACCAGCCCTACTTTCATCATTTGGGAGTCTTTATCGATGAAACAATAACTAGTACCCAAGTTTAGTGGGTAACAGGGGAGCCTAGCAAAATGATGGTCTTTATTTCAAAGGAATGGAGTATAAAACCAGGGAGACTTTGGTAAAACTATACAAAGCAGTAGTCAGACCATACCTGGAATACTATGGGTTTTAGGCCCCTTATCCAAGGAAAGGTAAACCAGCATTGGAGGCAGTCAGAGAAGGTTCACTAGACTGATACCAGGACTAACTGATTTGAGATGTTGAGCTTATGTACTCATTGGAACTTGGAAGAATGAGGGGTGTCCTTATTGGAACATACAAGATTCTGAGAGGACTTGACAGCATGAATGTAGAGAGGTTGTTTCCCCTTGTGGGAGTATCTAGGACCAGAGGGCATAATCTCAGAATAAGGGATCACCCATTTAAGACAGCGGTGTGGAGAATTTCTTCTCTCAGAAGGGAGTGAATCTGTGGATTTTTTTTTAAACTGCAGAGGGCTATCGAGACTGGATTATTAAGTATATTCAAGCTGAGATAGACAGATTTTTAATCAGTAAGAGAAACAGATTTGATTTTAATTTATTGTACCTAAATACAGTGAAAAGCTTTGTTTATGAGCAGCACAGGCAGATCATAGCAAGTAAAGGATGTTCAGATCAAAAAGACTTAGAGGTATATAGGTTACATTGCAGGTTAGATTATTTGAGGCTACAGTCCATTCAACAGTCTGATAACAGCTGGACAGAAGGTGTTCCTGAATCTGCTTGTGCATGTGTTCAGACTTCTGTATCTTATGCCTGGCGGAAGAGGTTGCAGGAGATCATTACTGGGGGCGCGATGAGTCTTCGATGATGTCAGCTGCCTTTCCGTGGCAGCGAGCCATGTAAATGGAGTCCATGGATGGAAGGTTGGCTTCTGTGATGGTCTGGGCTGTGCACACCACCTTCTGCAGTTTATGGTCCTAGACACAGCAGGTGCCATACCAGGCCGCTATGCACCCACACAGTATGCTTTCAATGGTGCATCTGTAGAAGTTGGTAAGGGACCCAATGGACATGCAAAATTTCCTGAGCTGCCTGAAGAGGAGGAAGCATTGTTGTGCCTTCTTGACTGTCGCATTTATATGGGAAGTCCAGGACAGGTTGTCAGTTATCATCACTCCAAAGAACTTGATGATCTTTACTTCCTCAACCTCATCATGTTGAAGTTGGGGGCATGTTCTCTTCCTTTCTTTCTGAAGTTGAGGATCAAGAGTTGTACAGAAAGGGCAGGAAAGTGGAGTTCTGGGTTATCAGCTCTGCCGTGATTTCACCAAATGGTGGAACAGACTTGATGGGCTGATTAGTCTTCGTGTGCTCCTATGTCTTATGGTCTTATCCCACAGAGAGCAATTAAATAAATGGCAAAACTGAACGTGTATCTAATAGGATGAAAGAATGTGATTGAGCACTTGTGGAGAAATAGCTTCAGGACCATAACTAAAAGCAATAAATACAAGGTGGTGACTCAGGAGTGGGTGAGACAGTGAGTTCCATGTCATAAGCAATAGTTGATATGAATAGCATAGAGGCATTTATGGTAAAGCGGAGTCAATTAAGTACCAGAGAGAAAAAAAGCAGAAGGAAATTTTGAAGTGGTCAGACAAAAGAGAGAGCGAGAGAGAGAGGGGGTTTGAATGGAACATAAAAACCAGCACAGACTAGTTGGGCTCATTAGCCTGATCTTGTGCTATGAATTCCATGTAGCATGTGCTCTGGGCAAAATTTTCAATCATCATTAAACAGTTTGGCTGGTGCTTGTGGAATCTTGCTGTTTACCAACAGATTTATGGAGATTTTTACATTCACTGCAAGGCCAGGCAGGAGTTAGTTTTAATATCTCATCCAAAAAATTACTGCTCCAACTGTAAAACAGTGAAGTGTCAGCCTATAATTTGCATTTGAATCTCTGGGTTGAACTTGCAATTAAATAGAACCTTGCCCAATCTTAGGACATCTTGAGCAATTTACAAGCAAATAAATTACTTGTAAACTGCAGTCACTATCAAAGTGCAGCAGCCAATGGGCATATAGCAAGACTTTATAAACAGCAGTGAGGTAAGAAGAAACCTGCTTTAGTAGCTTATTCAGTTTACGGTTTCAAGTTTACATCACTGGCTTTTAATGTTCAATATCATGACTAGACTTGATCACCATCTGGCTATAAATGTGTCTTTACAACAGATAAATACCATTACATACTATATGTGAACAGTATAGCCAGTTTTCAGCAGTAAAAACGTGCAGTAGTCGGAATAAGGTGAAACTGATGCTGCTCATTAATCTACAAATTATGTTCCACAAGTAGCCCCAGGCACTTAAAAGCTCTAATTTGGCAATATTTTATTAAATTGCAGTGCTGAATGCACAGTTTGCTCTATTTGTGAAATCCAGGTGATTAAATCGGTTCAGTTAATGAGCCATCATTGAATCAGCAGAAATACCCTGCTCTTTCTTGTACACACTCTGCACCTGAAGAAGGGGCTGCGCTCCACAAGCTTGTGTGATTCCAATAAACCCGTTGGACTATAACCTGGTGTCGTGTGACTTCTGACTTTGTCCACCCTAGTCCAACACCAGCACTTCCACATCTTATACACACTCTGAAAATGACTTCCACAGAAAAGTGATTTTTTTTTTTAAAAAAAGCAGGAGCTCCTGTAAATATACAGACTCCAATTAGTGTTCTACGAAAACTGCTTCTACACGTTGGAGGTGTGAAATCTTTAACTGAATCTCGAAAATATTGTCCCAAGTCCAAGATTTCTATCAAATATTTCACTTCTAGAAAAACAAAAATATCAGATATGAATACTTCCACAATGCGTTGCACAACAAGCGGAAAATATATCTTCGAAGTAAGTAAGTACCACTGGGCACAGATAGATATGTAATATTAATAAAGTTAATATGTATAAATACTGTAATCATCAGCTAACGTTCAGAAACTTTTTCTCACATCTTTCTCTGTCTACACTTATAACGGGAAGTGCCACTGGGAACCAGTTCCAGTGTAATAACTCTCTCCCCGTACTGGTGGAGCAGCAGTGTCATTACTGGCAGCAATGTACAATGATAGCCCAATCAGTTTTTTTTAAATGCTCATGGAATGTGGGCATCACTGGCAAGGCCAGCATTTAATACCCATCTTTAAATTCCCTTGAGAATGTGATGATCAGCCAGCACATGTGGAACGACTGAACCAGCTTGAACTGCTGCAAATCAGTGTGGTGTACTTACACCCATGGGGCTGTTGGAGTAGATCCACAGTCTTGTTCCAGCAGTGAAGTAGGAACGGCAATATTGTTCCAGGTAAGGATTGTATCTGGCCTAGAGAGAAAATTGCAGAAATCGATATTCCCAAGATGCCATAATGAATTGTGAACATATTTATTTAAAATATAAAATTAATGATATAACCCTTCCAATGCATCTTAGATCAATTGTTTCCCAATTTCTATCCTGCTTGACCTGAAAACCACACTTAATTCACTTTTAGACTGCAACACAGATGAACTTTTTGACAATGAAAGCCATGATCTCAAGTCTTAATCTTTGTCAAACAAAAGAAACATATTAATCTAGACTTTGTTGCTGCCACATTCTAGGCCACCTGCAGTGGGAACAGAGCCAAATCTCTGAAAATACAGCATACACCATCATTCTCTGTATTTCTATCATGCATACATATTTCATTGATAATCAATTGGAAGCTCATGTCATGTCACCTGTCTTAAAAATGCATAATGGTTCAGTAATTGTCATTTGCATCAAGAGTTTTGGACATGGACTGCAGTGGTTCAAGGAGGCAGCTCACCACCACCTTCTCAAGGGAAACAATGACAGGCTGTGAATACTGGACCAGCCAACAATGCCCACATCCCACGAACAAATAAAATCAGGATTTTGAAATGCTAGATCACAGTACTGAGTGATGAAATACATTCTATAATAAATAGCTGGAAAGGATTTAAGTTTCTCTGACATTAAGAATTATGCAGATTCAAGAAAATGTCACTTCATTTTATCACAAGCTAAGATAAACTGAACCATTCAATACTCAATTTGTCAAATATACAAATAAATTTCCTTGTCAAACAGGGGCTTTACAAACTGTTGATCAAGACCTCAAAAGACATTGCAAATATCATAAGCAGTCTGTCCTCTCAGTCACAAATGATGACTTTGGAGAGCAGATGACCCATGTACCTAAGGTGCTGGAGGAACAGACCTGGACTCACTGGATTGATGACACAAATAGCACGACATAGATGGTGAGTTCAGCAACTTCTTTAACTTCAGAAAACAATTTTAGTAGTGAATTTGAGTGGCCTAGAATATTTGTGCATCAACTTGGTGCAGCTGGAGGTAGGCAAGTGGAAGCCAGTCAGTGCTTGATTGCAAGAAGAAACAGTGAGAATGAGTGTTTCTGCTCGGAGACTTCCGACCACATTCACAATTTTGATTTACAGGTACTGGCAGCTTGACCAAAACAGGAGGAAGAGGAGAGGGGCTGATGGGATGCGAGTAAGGGTACAGGAGACTGGGAAAAGCAGCTTTGGGGTGAGTGGGGACATAGGAGTTGGGTAGAAGAGTCATTATGTAGATGGGGAGGGTGAAGGTAGAGGAGGACTGGGAACTGCAGTGCTTGTGTGACTGATGGGGATGTGAGGGGTTTCATCGCATCTTCTGACATCTGGACAGAGAAAGGTTAAATGAAATCTACATAAACACATAAAATAATAACATCTTTATAAGACCTTTAAATCAGATTTTTATATTTATATGATGATACATTGATATACAATACACAAACTTATAATTTATTACTGAATGTTACAATGCTGCTTTATTGCAGATTTGTTTTTATTGACATTTGGGACCACGTTAATTTTCAAGTGTTAAAAATGGGGTCGTATTGGAAAATAGGTAGTGAGGCACTGTTGCAAAGACCACCAAAGTTAGTTTCTGTGGTGCACGTGAGTAATTTCACTCACTTTATCCTGCAACAAACTCTACATTCAGTTGCCATGATCAAATATTTAGTATATGTATACTTATAGTGGCACAGTCTTCATTTGGAGAAATTTGGTAAATTTATTTAAACTGCAAGAGATGGTTGTTCGAATTGTACTAATCACAACTTACAAGTCTTAGCCTCATGGAAATCAGATTAAATCCACAACGCTGGCAAATCATTTAATTCCCAAATAAAATAAATTCTTTAATACTGGGAAGAAAGGTAGCCCTTTCTCATATACCCCAAAACTTAAAGTTGGTATTATCAATAACCAGGTTTCCAATTATTGCTAAATTCAGTGTTATAGCAACAAATTGTGATACACAAATTCATATCACAGCAACTAACACCATGAATTTATTACTCTCAGCTGGAAAAACACTATGATCCAGTAAATCCAATCACCAAATATTCCTCTAACAACATTTAATTAAAACATTCAAATCAGAATTGAAGTTAGTTTGCTTGGAAAGCACTGAGCAATAAGAAACCAGATCTCTTAGTATTGTCTGGTGATCAGCTTCATTAAGAGAGTCTTCATAAAAATTAAAACAACTAGACTTAATGAGGCCACTGGTAACTCAACTGCCTGCATTACACTCATTATCAAATCTGCTCACTGTAAGTAAAGGGAAAGAATTTCACACTCATGCCATCTACAAATTCTAAATTCTCACCCGTTAGTTTCCCAGGCATGACTCGTCAATTCTAAGCTGACATGAACAACTGTCAATGATAAAGAGAAACAGCCCATGAAGCGTAAATTACAGTACAATACAACACAACACAGGTCTGTCACCCCGGTCACATGAGATACTGCTGCACTGTGACAAGTGCCATCTTTCAGATGAGATGTTAGAGCCAAGGCTTTGCCTGCACTCTCAGATGAAGGTATTCAAGATCTTATGGCACAATCTGAAAGAACAGCGGAGGAATTCTCCCATTCATCCAGGCCAATACTTATCATACAATCAACATCAATTGAACAGATTGTCTGGTCATTATAACATTGTTGTTTGTGGGTTTAGTACAAAATAGCTATGCATGTCCTACATTACAATAATAATTACACTTCAAAGGCATTTTATTGGCTGTAAATCACTTTAGGATATTCGGGTTTATGAAAGTTGAAAGTTCTAGCCCTGCAAACAATTTTCCTTTTCAAGCATTAATCTATTAGATCTTAAGCAAGCTTTGACTATTTTGTTATTATTTATTCTGAGGATTAACAAAGTCAGCATCTATTACTTCTTTCTACAAATGCAACAAAGTGTATTCTAGGTATCTTCAGATTGCCATTGCCAGTCAAGCACATTAGTGTGGGATTTGAAACACATACAGGCCCAAACTGTGTAAGAATGGCAGGTTTCCCTCCCTAAAGGGGTAACAGTGAAACAGTTGGGTTTTCAAGACAATCCAACAACTTCATTCTCTCTTGAAGTGGCAGATCCACGTACAGGTACAACATTTAAAAGACATTATACAGGCACACGAACAGGAAAGGTATAGAGAGATATGGGCCAAACACAGGCAAATGGGACTAGATTAGTTTGGAAAACTTTGTCAGCTTTGAACAAGTTGGACTGAAGGGTCTGTTTCCATGCTGTAGGAGTCTGTGACTATTCCCAAAATTTGTTTTTTCGAACTGAATTTAAAATCTCAAATTGCCACAGTGGGATTTTAACTCACACACCTAGAGATATAACGTAAATAATTTTAGAATAAAACCAAAGTTGAGGAACAGGTTTACAGACAAAGGGGTTACCAGATTGTGTGTGCCAATACAGAAGGCATGATTGACCAAATGACCTCCATCTATGATTCTATCACACAAAAGCAGCATCTTCACGACTCCACAAAACCACATGATTAGCAAGGCTTACAATAAGGTTCCGCATGGTAAACTGGTAAGAAAGGTTAGATCACATGGGTTCCAGACAGAACTAGCCAATTGGATACAAAATTGGCTTGATGGTAGGAGACAGAGGGTGGTGGTAGAGGGTTGTTATTCGGACTGGAGGCTTCTGAGCAGTGATATGCCACAAGGATCGGTGCTGGGTCCACTGTTGTTCGTCATTTATATAGACAATTTGGTTGAAACATAAGAGGCATGGTTAGTACGTTTGTGGATGACACCAGGATTGGTGCTTTAGTGGACAGTGAAGAAGGTTATATAAAAGAGTACAATGGGATCTTGATCAACCGGACCAGTGGGCCAAGGAATGGCAGATGGCGTTTAATTTACCTAAATGCAAAGTGTTGCAAACCAGGGCAGGATTTACACAGTTACTGGCAGGGCCCGAGGGTGTGTTGTCACACAGAGAGACCTATGGGTGCAGATAGACGGGTTGGTGAAGGCGGCATCTGGCACACTGGCCTTCATCAGTGAGAGCACTGAATTCAGGATTTGGAATGTCATGTTACAGCTGTACAAGACATCGGTGAGGCTACAGCTGAAGTACTGCGTACAATTCTGGTCACCCTGCTTGAGGAAGGACATTATTTAACTGGAAAGGCTGCAAAAAAGATTTACAAAGGATGTTACTGAGACTGGAAGGTTTGAGTTATAAGGCTGGTACATTTTTTCCCCCTGGAGCATAGGAGGCTGAAGGACCTTATACAGGGACACAGGTATGGTGAACAGCCAGGATCTTTTCCCCAGGGTAGGGGATGCCAAACTCGAGGGTGCAGTTTTCAGAGAGAGAGGAATTATTTAAAAGGGACCCGAGGGGCAACTTTTTCACAGAGAGGGTAATGTGTACATGGAATGAGTTGCCTGAGGAAGTGGTAGAGGCAGATACAATTGCAACCTTTAAAAAGCATTTGGACAGATACAACAATAGGAAA
Source organism: Ginglymostoma cirratum (assembly GCA_024137785.1). Taxonomy (NCBI): domain Eukaryota; kingdom Metazoa; phylum Chordata; class Chondrichthyes; order Orectolobiformes; family Ginglymostomatidae; genus Ginglymostoma; species Ginglymostoma cirratum. The sequence continues at coordinate 42,701,713 of JAHRHZ010000098.1, forward strand.
GGTTTAGAGGGATATGGGCCAAATGCAGGCAGTTAATTTTAGGAAATCTGGTCAGCTCTAGCCCAATGGCCTATTTCCATGCTGTTTATCTCTACAACTCTATGATCACTCGAAAACAGTGATGGAATATTACAACATATTTCCCAGGACTCTTAGTTTGAATGTATTTTCTAATTTTCTTAAAATTCATCATTAATGAAGGAGCAGAAGAGAAAACTTGGTGACTCAAATCCTGCAAGCACTTTGTGTGACTGGGCTAGATTGATAATAAATGATAAGGGTATGATGGACAAAATTCTGAAAGAAGGCTCATCATCATTCTGGAACAATGAACGAGGAAGCATCATAATGAAAATTCGGTGACAATACCAGAATGCTTACACCTTCAGAATTCCAGCTCACTTTCTCTAGCGTTCAACTGCAGTTTGACTCCCTTATGCCACAGATCCCATTACCTTGCTTGGTAGATACTCTACACATTCACCTTTTCAGCAAAGAAAAAACTAAATCTTCCATTAAATAGACTTTGCCTCAACTTAAATTCTCCCTAGCGGCCAGGCTGACTGTGACCTAAACAGGATCTCTTATTACCCACAATGCTAAATTAAACTTGTCTTTTTTTTCAGCCCTTATTATTACAATTGGAGTTTGCAACAATACAGTGTCTGATGTTTTTCTTAAAACACATGGATGTAACTTGTGATTTTTGTTTCAAAACTGGGAAATTATTAAAACTGTAAAGAATAACTTGTGCAGGGTACAGTTACACAGTCAACCTTGAAAGGGATAAAATGGACAACATGAAATATAATCACTTGCTGGGGAGGCATTTACCAAGCTATGTTGCAACTTCCAGAATGTGGACGAACGTCAACAGTTTTTAGCAATTGTTAACCCAGAAATGTCAAAATAGGTAAACTGGGTAAGTTTGATTGAATCTATTTATATTATTAAAAGCCTCGTATTTAGAGTGTGCACACAGTATCACAACTCTCACAGCATCACAGGACAAAAAACAAAAATTGACCTTCACTAAATGAACATTCCAGACTGGCTTTACATTTTGTCAGTTAGTTGTAGAGGCAGAGAGTCATACAGGCTCTTCAGCCCATTGAATCTGTACCAACTTATCTATACTAATTCCACTTCCCAGTACTTGGTCCATAACCTTGAGTGTTATGACATTTCTAGTGCTCATTCGTGTTTTTTTTTTTAGGAAAAGTTATAGAATTTCCCACCTCAATTACCCTCCTATGCAGTGCCTTCCAGATTCCCACCAGCCTCTGAGTGAAAAACATTTCCCTCAAATCCCCTCTAGACATCCTGCTCTTCACCTTAAAATGATGCTTCCTTGTATTTGATCTTTCAACGAAGGAAACAGCTGCTTTCTATCCACCTTCTCCACGTCCGTTATAATCTTATACATCTCTATCAGGTCCCCCCTCAATTTTCTCTGCTCTGAAAAAGATACCAGACAACTAAATTACAAGAAGTAAAGTTTCAGAAGAACTTAAGACATAGCAGTAGTAGTTATCGAGCCATCAATTCCCGATTCCCCAAAACCTGTCCACCATCTACAAGGCACAAGTCAGGAGCGTAATGGGATACTCCTCACTTGTCTGGATGGGTGCAGCTCCAACAACACTCCAGGAAAAAGCAGCCCACTTGATTGGTACCACATCCATATGCATCCACTCCCTCCACCACCAACGCTCAGTAGCAGCAGTGTGTACTATCTACAAGATGCACTGCAGAAATTCACCAAAGATCCTCAGACAGCACCTTTCAAATCCACAATCACTCCCATCTAGAAGGACAAGGGCATCAGAAAAATGGGAACACCACACCCTGCAAGTTCCCCTCTAAGCCACTCACCAACCTGACTTGGGAATATATCACTGTTCCTTAACTGTCACTGGGTCAAAATCCTGGAATTCCTTCCCTAAGGGCATTGTGGGTCAACCCAACACCTACATCCAATGAATGAATAAATTTAATAAGTTAAAGGCCTCTCTGTCATTCAACAAGTTCCTCAATCTAGACTACAGGTTGTTACTTCGACTGTACAAGGCATCAGTGAGACCGCACCTGGAATACTGCATACAATTTTGGACTCCTTACTGAAGGACGGATGCAGTTGAGTTGGAAGCAGTTCAGACGAGTTTCACTTGATTGATTCCAGGGATAAGGGGTTTGTCTTATGAAGAGAGATTGATGAGTTTAGGCCTATACTTTTTGGAGTTCAGAAGAATGAAAGGAAATCTAATTGAGGTCTATAAGATGCTAAAAGGAGATTGACAAAATAGACGTAGAGAAGCTGTTTCCTCATGGGGGCAATTTAGAATGAGCGATCATAGTTTTAAGGTGCAGCAGATTTAAAACAGAGATGAGGAGGCATTATTTCTCTCGAAGGGTCATGAATCTGTGGAATTCACTTATTCAGAGTGTGGATTCTGGGCCATTGAGTTGCATTGAGGCGATAGATTTTTACTTGGTAATCAGTTTAAGGGTTATGGGGACTGGGCAGGAAAGTGGAGTTGAGGCCAAGATGAAATCAGCTATGATCATATTGAATGCAGGAGCAGGCTCAAGGGACTGCATTGTCTAGTCCTGCCTCTAGTTCTTATGTACATTTACAATTCCATCTCCATGTCCTTTTGTTTCCCTCAGCTCAAAACATTTGTCAATTCATGACTTGCTTATGTTCAACAATTAACAATGCACAGCTCCATTCAGTAGAGAATTCCAAAGATCTGCAGCCTCTGAGTGAAGAAATCTCTCCTTTAGTCTTAAATGGCGTACGCCATAATTTAAGAATGTGATACGTAACTTGAGAATTCACAACTAGGAAAATTAACCATCCAGCACCTAGCTGTTGAAGCCCTCAAGAATGTTTGTTAATGTGATCATGGGTTGTGATCATCACTGTTAATGCTAACATTTGTTGCCCACCCTAAATTGGTCTTCACCTGAGTGGAATGATAAGGATAGATTTCCCTCGCTTAAGGTCAGTACTGAACTAGACCGTTGCAAGAACCAATCAACATGACTACATGGTCACCACGAGACCAGCTTTTTCAATTCCCCATTGTTAGTGGATTCAAATTTCACCATCTGGCACAGTGGGATTTGAACCTATACTCCCAGAACGTTTGCCTGGGTTTCTGAATTAATAGCTTAGTGATATTACCCCAGACTAATTTTGATGTTCCTGGAGAATATTAGCCTAATCTACTCAATCTGTTCATAGGACAATACCCATCTCAGGAATAATTCCTTCACCTCCGCCGCATCAGCTCCCAAGATGAGGCATTGCACTCCCGTACATCTCAGACGCCCTCGTTCTTCAATGACCGCAACTTCCACCCCCCTCAGTGGTCGAGAACACACTCGACCGTGTCTCCCACATTTCCCGTAACTCATTCCTCACACCCCCTCCTCGCAATAACAACCAAAACAGAATCCCCCTCGTCCTCACATACCACCCCACAACCTCCGGATCCAACGCATCATCCTGCGACACTTCCGCCATCTGCAATCTGACCTCACCACCAAAGACATTTTTTCCCTCCCCACCCTTATCTGCTTTCCAGAGGGACCTCTCCCTCTGCGACTCCCTTGTCCGCTCCACACTCCCCTTCAGCCCCACCACACTCGGCACTTTTCCCTGCAACTGCAGGAAGTACTACAACTGCCCTACACTCCCCCCTCACCCCGATCCCAGGCCCCCACAAGACGTTCTACATCAAGCAGATGTTCACCTGCACATCTGCTAATGTGGTATAGCGTGTCCGCTGTTCCTGTTGTGGCCTCCTCTACATCGGGGAAACCAAGCGGAGGCTTGGGGACTGCTTTGCAGAACACCTACGCTCGGTTTGCAATAAACAACTGCACCTCCCAGTCGCGAACCATTTCAACTCCCCCTCCCATTCCTCAGACGACATGTCCATCCTGGGCCTCCTGCAGTGCCACAACGATACCACCCGAAGGTTTCAGGAACACCAACTCATATTCCGCTTGGGAACCCTGCAGCCCAATGGTATCAATGTGGACTTCACAAGCTTCAAAATCTCCCATCCCCCTACCGCATCCCCAAACCAGCCCAACTCGTCCCCGCCTCCCTAACCTTTCCTTCCTCCCACCTCAAGCCCCACCCCCATCTCCTACCTACTAACCTCATCCCACCCCCTTGACCTGTCTGTCCTCCCTGGACTGACCTGTGTCCTCCCTAACTCCCCACCTAAACTCACCTTTACTGGCTCCATCCCCGCCCCTTTGACCTGTCTGTCTCCTCTCCACCTATCTTCTCCTCTATCCCATCTTCTATCCACCTCCCCCTCTCTCCCTATTTATTTCAGAACCCTCTTCCCCTCCCCCATTTCTGAAGAGTCTAGGCCCGAAACATCAGCCTTCCTGCTCCTCTGATGCTGCTTGCCCTGCTGTGTTCATCCAGGTCTACACCTTCTTATCTCATTGGAGATTGGATTTGTTTATGGAACCGAGCTAGCCATTTCAATAAAGTGAAGTAATGAAGGGGATGGAACAGCCTGAAAATTTCTTATCTTCCTGTGAGACCTATGTTATAGCTTTAGTTCTGTTGAGAGGGTGAATGAATGAAAGGGAATATGTTGATAAGTGCTAACTTGTACTGGGATGGTCGTGATCTCGTTTGTGGTAACAAATGATGTATCCCTCCTATAATCCATCTGATGGCAATTGATTCTGCTTCCATAACCCACACGGGGGATCCCCAAGGGATTTACCAAGTAGCAATGGAATTCCACGGTCTGCTGTAATCCTATCCCATGATGTCATTGATTATACCTTTTATTACAACAGGTGTGACTTTTAAAACCATTGGCATTTTCCGATCATTATCACACTAATTACAGCTAACAGCTTATAATATACAGCTTCATGACATATGACCTGGCAGTTGTCATTCACAATGAATCTGTTCAATGGAGCTGTAGTCACATCATATACTCAACATAAACTGATTCTGATGCAGCGTGCATGTGCTTACAGAGCTTAAATATGCAGCATGATACCATTGCAAAATGAACAGATGCAATCTCTAATAATATGAAAGCAGACTTTATTTTCTGGTTGCCCCCTCACCACTGGCCTTGTAAGACTGTGGTCTCATATCACCAACTTATGGATCATATCAGAACAGGAGTAGCTACTCTGTCCCTTAAGCCTTTCACACCATTTAATTATATTGATGGAAAAACATGTTTTGTCAAATTGTGTCAACCCGTAATGCCAGGTAAGTAAGCCAAAGGTGCCAAAGATTGGCAGATCATATGATATCCCTGTCAGTCAATCGCAGCAAGCAAATTACTGAATGTACACAACCAACTGATGCCTCCAGAACTTGCAGCAGTGTCCATCATCAGGTGTGATTCTGCAATTGGGCAGCATTTGCTAAACAATGCAGAGTGCAAGAAGAATTATAGTGACAACCAATTTAGGGGTTTCAATCAGGTTCACACTCTGGTGCGTACTGGAACCTACATATGTTAGTACACAGGGCCCTCTTCTTTCCAAATAGACTGTACCTGTTTCAATTGAACAAAATAAATAATCAGTGGATCGGTTCTCAGAGAAAGACCCTGGCCAATCAGAGTCATTCTGCTCAGTTTAAAATCTAAACATCATAGTCAATCATCTTTAACTGCTGATCGTTAGTCTCCATGGTAACCCTCCTACTTGGCCAACTAATCAGCACTCTCCTCTCATCCAGTATTAATAAAAGGGAAAACTGAGATTTGTGTCCTTGTGTTGCCTGCAACTCAAATAGGTTCAACAAAATATGTATTTTTGAGCAATACACAGATACTTCCGAACAATGATTCATTTATATCATGGCTGATCTGTTCTTTGGATCCATTTATCCATTCAATTTGCTGTATATTATTGTTGCCCTTACCTAAAATAAAACAAGTGATGTCAGTCCTGAAAGCTTCACTGTCCCCACATCATTCACTTTTTGTTTTACAACTTTTTCTTTGGGGGTAGGTGAGGGGGGGTGGGGGGGGAAAGAGATGTATACTGTTACAGCCACATAAAGGATGCAGCCTTAAACTCTCCAAATCACACACCATCTTGACTTGGTACTACATCACTGTTTCTTCAATGTCCCTGGGTCAAAATCCTGGAAGGCCCCTCCCCAAACAGTACTGTAGGTGTATCTGCACTATGGACTGCAGTGGTTCAAAACGGAAGCTCACCATGATCTCTTCAAGAGCAATTAGGAATGAGCAACGAGTGCTGGCCTAGCCAGTGATGCACAAAGCAAAGTGCCTAAAGTATCCAGGTGAATAAGTCTTACTGAAATTGAATAGACCCTCACTGTTACTATACCTAGATCCAAGGTAGGATGTGCGTGGCTTGGAGGGAGTGAGTAACAGTTCTCTGGATTTAGGGATCATTCTAGAAGAGAATAAATAGGCTAGGTGTGTATCCCCTATAGTTTAGAAGGCTGAGAGGTGATCTCATTGGTACATTAAAAAAAATTCTCAAACCATAATGGTTAGATACGAAATGTTTCTCTGACTGGTTAGAATCATACCTGGCACAATCAAGATGGTTATGGTAGTTGAAGATTAGTTATCTCAACTACAGGACATTTCTGCAGGAGTTCCTCAAGGTAGTGTCCTAGGCCCAACCATCTTCGGATGCTTTTTCAATGAGCTCCCGCCATCATAATGTCAGAAGTGGGGATAATCACTGATGATTGCACGATGTTCAGAACAATTCATGACTCCACAGAAACTGAGGCTGATCATGCCAAAATATAGCAAGACCAGACAATGTCCAAGTTTGATCTAACAAGTGCCAACTAAGATTCATGCCAGACAAGTCAGGTAATGGTCATTTCCAATGAAAGGAGGATCTAACTATCATCCCTTTACATTCATGACATTACCATCATTGAATCCTCTACTATCAACATCCTGGAAGTTATCATTGACCAGAAACTGAACTGGACCATCTTCAAAAGATACAATGGCTTCAAGTGCAGGTCAGAGGCCAGGAATCCTCATCTCCTGAATCCCTAAAGCCTGTCCACCATCTGCAAAGCACAAGTCAGGGATATGATGGAATACTCCCCACTTGCCTGGATGGGTGCAGCTCCAACAATACTCGAAGTTTGATGCCATCCACAATAAAGCAGCCCACTTGACTGGCACGATACCAACAGTATGTAGCATCTACAAAATGCACTGCAGAAATTCACCAAAGTTCCTTAGACAACACCTCAAACCCACAACCACTACAATGTAGAATAGCAAAGAGCAACAGATTGTGTTATGGGCAAAGGTTAGAGAGGTTTGGACTCTACTCATTGGAATTTAGTAGAACGAGGGATGATCCTATTGAAACATATTGGATTCTTAAGGCGCTTGACAGGGTAAATGCTGAGAGAATGTAACTCCTCATGGGAAAGTCTAAGACCAGACAGCATACTGTTAGAATAAAAGGGTGCCAATTTAAGACTGGGATAAGGAGGAATTTCTTCTCTGAGGGCTGAGCTCTTTGGAATTCCTTGCCACAAAGAATTCTTCAAGGCTGAGGTAAATAGCTTCTCGATCAATCAGGAATCAAAGATTCTGGGGAAAGAGTAGGAAAGCAGGCATGAGGAATGCTACATCAGCCATGATCCTACTGAATGACACAGCATTGAGGGGCCAAACAGCATACTCCTGTTTTTATTTCTTGTGGTCTTAAAGATACATGGGAACACTGCCAACAGCAAGATCCCTTCCCACCCCAAAGTCACTCACCATCTTGTCTGGGAAATGTATCACCATTCCTTCAGTGTCTCTGGGTCAAAATCCTGCAACTCACTGCCTAAGCGCATCATGGATCTACCTATAGCACATGAACTGAAGTGGTTCAAGAAGGCAGCTTACCATCACTTATGAGGGCAACTAGGAACAGGCAACAAATGCTCACCAAGCCACAGACACCCACATCCCATGAGTGAATAAAGAAATAGTTGAGTACAGACACAGGTTGATAGAATTCATATTTATACATGCGATAGAATTCACATGCTTTGGATGCTGAGGGCCTCAGGGAGGGAATGTATTGTGGATATGGGGAGAGTGCAGGATGTGGAACTGAGGTATACGATTGGCTGAGGTCTTATTCGATGTCAGAGCTGGGTCAAAGGGCCAAATGTCTTGTCCTGATCCTATTATTTATATTCTGAAGGGCAGTGGAAACCTGCAGTCTCTCCTCCAAAAAGCTATTGAGGCTAGGAATGAATTAAAATTTCTAAACTAAGATTGAGAGTTCTGTTCAACCATGATATTAAGGGTTGGGGAACCAACACAGGCGAATGGAGTTAAGAGACAGATCAGCCATGACCTAACATAACTGCAGAGCAGGCTCAAGGGGACGAATGACTTCCTGCTGTTCCTATGTGAACATGTATCATAAACTAGTGTTTCTACATGGAAACTAGTTTCAACATTTGGAAACTATTCTAGTAACGAAGAACCCAAAGGTGAGATATTGATCCAGTCACCCCATTCTTCACAATGTCTAACACTTCTTCAGTTCTGAAGAAGAATTATGTCTTTATCATCGAGCCTGCCAATAAGGGTGGTGCTGTTATCTGACGTACTGACCTCTAAACTGCGGAGGCAGAGCGGTAGCTCTCGAGCAACTCCTTCTATCTCCCCCCGATTATGACCCCACCATGGAATATCAGGCCATTGTGTCCACGACTGTCACCAACTTCATCTCATCTGGGAATCCACTCCACAGCCTCCCAGCTCATAGACCCATTACTATGTGCAGTCCACTTCTACCTTCTCCCAAAAATCCACAAACAATTGGCAGACCCATTGTTTCTGCTGGTTCCTGACCCACTGAAGTTATTTCTCCCTGCCTCAACTCTATTTTTTCTCCCCTTGTCCAGTCCATCAACACTTTCATCCACAATTCTCCTGACGCTTTATGTCAGTTTCATAACATCCAGTTTGCAGGCTCCAGCCACCTCCTCTTTCCCATGGATGTACAATCCCTTCACATGTCCTTCCCCCACAAGGATGGTCTCAGGGTGTTCCGCTTCTTTCTGGAACAAAGGCTTTAACTGGCCCCATTCTCCAACACTCTCACCTGCCGAGCTAAGCTCATCTTCACCTTAAAAAACTTCTTTAATTCTTTACACTTTCTTCAGAAGACCACAGATATAGGAGCAGAATTAAGCTATTTGGCCCATCAAGTCTGCTCCGCCATTCGATCACAGCTGGTATATTTCCCAACCCCCGTTCTCCTGCCTTCCATCCATAACCCTCGATCCCCTTACCAATTAAAATCTCTGTTTTAAATACATTCAATGACTTGGCTTCTATTGGCTTTGTGACAATGTGTTCCACAGATTTACCACCCTCTAGTTGAAGGAATTCCTCATCTCAGTCCTAAAGGGCCATCCTTTCTCTCTGGGGCTGTGCCCTCGGGTCCAAGCCTTTCCTACTAGTGGAAACATCTTCCCCACATCTAGTCTGTCCAGGCCTCCTCAGTATTCTGCAAGTTTCAGTCAGACTCCCCGGCCTCATCCTTCTCAACTCCATCGAATACAGACAGAGTCATCATCCACTCCTCATAAGACAAGCCATTCATCCCCAGGATCATTCTTGTTAGCCTCCCTGGACCTCCTCCAACACCAGCACATCCTTCCTTAGATTCAGGGCCCAAAACTGCTTACAATATTCCGAATGCGATCTGACCAGAGCCTTATGTGGACTCAGCAATACATCCCTGCTCATGTCCAAGCTCTTTCAAAATGGATGCTAACATTGCATTTGCCTTCCTCACCGCCAAATGAACCTGCATGTTAACCTGCATAACCTCACACTTTCCCATGCTGTATCCTATCTGCCATTTGTTTTCTCACTCTCTTACCCTGTCCAAGTCCTTCTGCAGCCTCCCCACTCCCCCAACACTACCGGTCCCTCAACATACCTTTGTGTCATCTGCAAACTTAGGAACAATATTTCTTTGTCCAGATCATTAATGTATAACATGAAAAATTGACGATCCAACATATACCCCCGTGTAACTCCACTAGTCATTGACTGTCATCCTGAAAAAGACCCTTTTATGCCTACTCTGTCTTCTGTCAGTCAGCCAATCCTCTATCCATGCCAGTATCTTGTCCCAACATCACAGTATCTTATATTATTTAGCAGCCTCCTGTGCAGCATCTTGTCAAAATCCAAACAGATCCGGTCTACTGCCTCTCTTTTGTCTCATTTGCTCGTTACCTCCTCAAAAAATCTTAACAGATTTGTCAGGCAGGACCACCCCTTGATGATGCTGTGCTGATTCAGCCCTACTTTACCATCACCTTCAGGTTAAAGATGTGGCCATGGGTACATACGTGGGCCCTAGTTATGTCTGTGGGCTACATGGAACATTCTCTGTTCCAAACCTACTCGAGCCCCCACCTACACTCTTTCTCCAGTACACTGATGACATCATTGACGCTGTTTCCCTCTCAGGTTCAGAATTGGAAAGTTTATCAATTTCGCTTCCAATGTTTACTAAAGAAGTTGAATCTCTTGTCAAGAGGAAGAAGGAGGCTTATGTAAAGATGAGGTGTGAAGGCTCAGTTAGGGCGCTTGAGAGTTACAAGTTAGCCAGGAAGGACCTAAACAGAGAGCTAAGAAGAGCCAGGAGGGGACATGAGAAGTCATTGGCACGTAGGATCAAGGAAAACCCTAAAACTTTCTATAGGTATGTCAGGAATAAAAGAATGACTTGAGTAAGATTAGGGCCAGTCAAGGACAGTAGTGGGAAGTTGTGCGTGGAGTTTGAAGAGATAGGAGAGGCGCTAAATGAGTATTTTTCACCAGTGTTCACAAAGGAAAAAGACAATGTTGTCGAAGAGAATACTGAGATACAGGCTATTAGACTAGACGGGATTGAGATTCATAAGCAGGACGTGTTAGCAATCCTGGAAGGGGTGAAAATAGATAAGTCCCCTGGGCCAGATGGGATCTATCCAAGGATTCTCTGGGAAGCTAGGGAGAAGATTGCAGAGCCTTTGGCTTTGATCTTTATGTCGTCATTGTCTACAGGAATAGTGCCAGAAGACTGGAGGATAGCAAATATTGTCCCCTTGTTCAAGAAGGGGAGTACAGACAACCCTGGTAATTATAGACCAGCGAGCCTTATTTTGGTTGTGGGTAAAGTGTTAGAAAGGATTATAAGAGAGAGGATGTATAATCATCTAGAAAGGAATAATTTGATTAGGGATAGTCAACACGGTTTTGTGAAGGGTAGGTCGTGCCTCACAAACCTTATTGAGTTCTTTGAGAAGGTGACTAAACAGGTGGATGAGGGTAAAGCGGTTGATGTGGTGTATATGGATTTCAGTAGAGCGTTTGATAAGGTTCCCCATGGTCGGCTATTGCAGAAAATTCGGAGGCATGGGATTGAGGGTGATTTAGCGGTTTGGATCAGAAATTGGCTAGCTGGAAGAAGACAGAGGGTGGTGGTTGATGGGAAATGTTCATCCTGGAGTTCAGTTACTAGTGGTGTACCGCAAGGATCTGTTTTGGGGCCACTGCTATTTGTCATTTTTATAAACGACCTATATGAGGGTGTAGAAGGATGGGTTAGTAAATTTGCGGATGACACAAAAGTCGGTGGAGTTGTGGATAGTGCAGAAGGATGTTGCAGGTTACAGAGGGACATAGATAAGCTGCAGAGCTGGGCTGAGAGGTGGCAACTGGAGTTTAATGTGGAAAAGTGTGAGGTGATTCACTTGGAAGGAGTAACAGGAATACAGAGTACTGGGCTAACGGTAAGATTCTTGGTAGTGTGGATGAGCAGAGAGATCTCGGTGTCTATGTGCATAGATCCCTCAAAGTTGCCACCCAGGTTGATAGGGTTGTTAAGAAGGTGTACGGTGTGTTCGGTTTTATTGGTAGAGGGATTGAGTTTCGGAGCCGTGAGGTCATGTTGCAGCTGTACAAAACTCTGGTGCGGCCGCACTTGGAGTATTGCGTTCAGTTCTGGTCGCCGCATTATACGAAGGATGTGGAAGCATTGGAAAGGGTGCAGAGGAGATTTACCAGGATGTTGCCTGGTATGGAGGGAAGGTCTTATGAGGAAAGGCTAAGGGACTTGAGGCTGTTTTCGTTAGAGAGATGAAAGTTAAGAGGTGACTTAATAGAGACATACAAGATGATCAGAGGATTAGATAAGGTGGACTGTGAGAGCCTTTTTCCTCGGATGGTGACGGCTAGCACGAGGGGACATAGCTTTAAATTGAGGGGTGATAGATATAGGACAGATGTCAGAGGTAGATTCTTTACTCAGAGAGTAGTCAGGGCATGGAATGCCTTGCCCGCAGCAGTTGTAGACTCTCCAACTTTAAGGGTATTTAAATGGTCGTTGGATAAACGTATGGATGATAATGGAATAGTGTAGGTTAGATGGGCTTCAGATTGGTTTCACAGGTTGGCGCAACATCGAGGGCCAAAGGGCCTGTACTGAGCTGTAATGTTCTATGTTCTATTTCCATCCCACTCTTACATTCACCCGGTCCATCTCTGACTCTTCCCTTCCTTGACATCCCTGTTTCTATTTCAGAGGATAGGCTGGCCGCTGATGTACACTTCAAACGCACCAACTCCTACAGTTACCACGACCACACATTCCCACACCCTGCCTCCTGTAAAGTCTCCATCCCATTACTTCAGTTTCTCCATCCGTCACATCTGTTCTTCCACACTTCCACCCTCACCCCTTCTCTTCCCTCCAATAACAGCGATAGGGTTCCCCTTATCCTCAGCTACCATCCCACCAGCATCCACATCCAGAAGATCATCAGATGCCATTTCCGCCATCTCCAGCGAGATGCCACCACCCTCCCCTCCCTTGTCAGCCTTCCACAGGTACCGTTCCCTCCGGGACACCCTGGTCCACACTTCCTTCACCCCCAACACCTCCCCACAGCCCAATAGCACCTTCCCCTGTAACCGGCAAAGGTGCAACACCTGCCCATTTACCTCCTCCCTCCCCACTATCCAAGGGCCCAAACATACCTTCCAGGTGAAGCAACACTTCACCTGCACTTCCCAGAATCTAGTCTGCTGCATTCGCTGTTCACAATGTGGTCTCCGTTATGTTGGCGAAACGAAGCGTAGACTTGGCGACCGCTTCGCAGAACATCTACGTTCAGCTCGCAAAAAAGACCCTGAACTACCTGTTGCCTGCCACTTCAATGCACCACCCTGTTCCCTGGCCAACATCTGTCTCTGGCTTGCTACAGTGTTCCAGCAAAGTCCAACGCAAGCTGGAGGAACAACACCTCATTCTCCGCTTGGGGTCCCTACAGCCCTCCGGACTTAATATCGAGTTCAATAGTTTTAGGGCCTAAACTCTCCCATGTCCTGGGCCCCCGACCCCACACACCAGGCCTTGTTACCACATAGCCTGCCATTACACACCCCCTGTTGTTAGTCACTAACAGTCCCCATTAACAATTGCTCAGCCTCCCAGCCTGATCGTTAGCAACTCTTTTCTCTGTCCAACTGTCTCTCTCTCTCTCTTTGGGCTCTATCCTATCGTTTACTCCCTACCCCACCCACCTCCCTATTTTCTGCATATAAACTGACATTTTCCCAGCCACCACCAGTTCTAAGGAAGGGTCACCAGACCCTAAGCGTTAACTCTGTTTTTCCCTTCGCAGATGCTGCCAGACCTGCTGAGCTTCTCCAGCAACTTTGTTGAAAATGAAGTGAAATGTTGGAGGAGAGTTAAAAATATGACCATTGCATTTTAGACCAGTTGGAGCCAAATTGCATTTTCCAGTATGGAAACAGGTAAAGTCATTTCATAATAACCCAGGAAGCTAACTGAAATGCATTGACAAAGACTTTTGAAAAGTAGAGAGTAATTAAAGAGATGAGGAGGATTCTTTTCTCTCAAAGAATGTGACTCCGTGGAAGTACCGCAAACGGCATTCGAGGGTGAGGTTATTAAGTATGTTCAAGGTTGAAACAAACAAATTTCTAATTATTAACATAATTAAGGATTAAGGGGGTAAGTCAGGAAAGTGCTGTTAAGGAATTATCAGATCAGTCTTGGTCTTGAATGGCAGAGACGACTCATTGGGCTGAATTGCCCACTTCTGTTCCTACATGGTCAAGGTCCTGAGAAAAGAACTAAACAGAACAGAGTTAAAGTACATGAAGCCCTACAATAACAGACTCCACATTCAATACTCAATATGCCCACTTTGACAGCTGATCTCACCACATGGAGTGCAGCGGTTCAAGGAAATGGCTCACCCCCACTTTCTCAAGGGTAAGTAGTGACAGGAAACAAATGCTTACCAGTGACACTCACAATGTGAGAATAAATTTCAAAAGACGTTGTTCAGCAACTGTGGGAGGGTGATCCTGTCTTGGTTGAACTTGCACAGACATCTTTCCAGCAGTCCTCAGCAAATGTCAGAAATAACCTCTCCACAAAGGCTGCAGAACAACCAACCTACCTGGGATAAGATCAGGTAACTCTGGACAGACCAGCGCTTAAAAATTCAACACCTCCCATTTGTATGGTTAGCTACTTTCTATATAAATCCACCAAACAGTAGGGAAACTGCATCATAAAAGCGGGTTGATGTATTTAACACTGTGTGGGCGTCTGCATGCTACAACATGTAATTGGTATAATACTGACAGAATGACTCAATTTCACTGTAACAAAAATGAAGATTGAAGAAACTGACAACCAACAGTGGCTGTTTGGACTGCATATAACACCGATTACATACTCACTTTATAAACAAAAGGTTACAATAAAATGGTTTTACTAAAACAGTTCACTCGAGAGTCAGAAATGCAAAATACTGCAGATCTGGAAATTTGATATAAAAAAATTAATAGTGGAAATAATCAGCAGGCCAGGCAGCTGTGAAGAGAAAAACAACCTTGCCCCTCTCTAGTTCTGCAATGTCTTCCAAAACTGTTACCTACCAAGATATATTAGCGCCTCTAAATTCTGGGCTCTTGCAAATATATAAAACTGCTCCATCATTGATGGCCTTGGCAGATAAGGGGTAGCAGATTTAAAGATAGGGAGAAATTACTTCACTTAAAAGGACATGAATCTGTGGAATTTACCATCCTACATGCCAGGACATTGAGTAATTCAGTAATTTAGGAATTCAAATCCCACAACAGTTTCAAAATTTGATTTCAGTTTAAAAGTAAAACCAGGGAATTAGACAACTCCTATCAGTAGAAGTGATCATGAAGCAGTTAAATCGTTAAACAAATACACAAGCTGCTGGAGAACCTCAGATTCTCCCCACCCCGACCTCATCCCGTGTCCAACCCTCCCTCTCACCCCCACCTCCTTGACCTGACAACCTGTCCATCTTCCTTCTCACCTATCCACCCTACCCTTCCCATTGACCAATCTCTACAACCCCCTACCTGCATTCACCCATCACCAGCTCACCTAACTTCCCCCCAGCCCTCCCCCGCCCATTTATTTCTGAACTCCCTTCCCTTTCCCCAGTCCTGAAGGGCCCAGACCCAAAAAGTCAACTTTCCTGTTCCTCTGATGCTACTTGACCTGCTGCGTTCCTCCAGTTCCACACTATTGATTCTGACTTCCAGCATCTGCAGTTTTTGTTATCTCCTTGTCAACAAATAGGACATTTTCAAGTTGATAGGCACTGAATAGTGGACTGCTACAAGGGTCAGTGCTGGGGCCTCAGCCTAAAATCTATATTTAATATCTTAGATGGACAGACAAAGAGTACTGCAGTTTTTTTTAAAACCAACGATCAGGTATGTGATGACAACTCTGGAGCAGGTGGGAATTGAATCTGGGGCTTATCGCCTGAAAGGTAGGGACACTATCACTGTGTCACAAGAGCCCCTCAACTAGGTTTGCTTACGATACAAAGCTAGGTAGAAAGGTAAGCTGTGGGGTGGAATAAAAAGGCTGCCAAAGAGATACAGTCAGGTTAAAGAAGTGAGCAAAAATGGCAGATGGAATATAACGTAAGGAAGCGTGAAGTTGTTCACTCCTCATAATCGAAAAGTAGAATACTTTTTAAACGGTGTGAAACTTGTTAATGTAGCTATTCAAAGAGACTTGGGTATGCCCATGCAAGGTACACAGAGTTAGGAGCAGGTACACAGCAAGCAACAAGGAAAGCAAATGGCAGGTTAACCTTTATTACAAGGGGAAATTGTAATACAGAATATTATATTTGTGCAGGGCTTCTAAGTGACCACATCTGCAGAACTTTGTGCAGTTCTGGTCTGCAGATTTACGGCAAAATATAATACATCGAATGCAGTACTGCAAAGGTTCACTACATTAGTCCCTGGGATGAGGGGTTTGTCAATACTTTAGAAGTCGAGTAGATTGAATTTATATTCTCTGGAGTTTAGGAGAATGAGAAGTGATCTCACTAAAACATACTTGATTCTGAAGGGGCTTGAAAGGGTAAATGCAAGACGTTGTTGAGGGAGGCTAAAATGTAGGAGAAGTTTCAGGATAAGTGCTGATCAACTTAGACAACATTGAAAAGATGTTTCTTCACTCAAACAATTGTGAACCATCAGAATTCTCTGCCCCATAGGCTTGTGGAAACTCAATCAGTTGAATACATTTTAGGCTGGATACAGCGACTTTTAGACTTTCAGGGAACAAAGGGAGGTGAGGAGTGAGCAGGAAAGAGGTTGAAGACCACAATTAGTCATGATTGTAATAAACTGCAGAGCAGACTTGATAGGCTGAACATCCTAGTCCTGTTCCTGTTTCTCGTATTCATCCTTACCAACACTGTTCTATACGTTACTCCACTCCCTAAACCAATGTGATTAACTTTCAACATCCCACCACAGTTCCTGGCACTATTAGGGCAACTGGAAATGAGCAAGAAATAACAGTTTTGCCAGAGATGCCCACATCTTAAAAATGAAAAATAAGAGCATAATCGTATCTGATGAAAAAGTCAAAATTTGCAAGCACCTCAAAGTTGTTTGTAAAACTGTTAAAACAGAAACCAAAGTATCAACAATTACCGAAGGAAAAAAACTATTCAATCCACTTAACACATTAGATCACAACTGGAACTGACTACAACTGATGGTAAGCAAACCTCAAGGAGAATAAAAGCAAAACAAATTTTGATAAAAGTTCAGCGGTTCCTCCAGGGCTTAAAGTTTGAAAATAATCCAACAATGTCATCTTAAAATTATACTTCTTAAAAGTGCAGCAATAAACAAGTGGTTTTGAAAGTATTTTATTCCTGAATGCTTCATTTTAGTTTATGAAGGAACATTATGAATAGAAGTCTCAACATGTTGGAAAGGGTAGAGAGGGAAACCACAGAACTTTGCAATCAAATGTTTTCTGCAAGATCTTTTCACTTTTTGGGGGAAAATAACCACAGCATGTGCTCACTAACCAAAATGAACAGGTTTATCGAAATAACCATTCGAAGAATGTGATACAAGTTCTGAATAAGATTTGGCAACTGAAGACATGGGTAAGCTTATTGGTTTTAGTACATGAATTCCTAAGATCAGTTACCTTTTTGAAAACAATCTTTGTTTCACAAAATGTTTCAACAGTTTCTGGCTTAAGAACCTAACATTTGAGAATAACAAAGCTCAGAAGACCATTCAGGCCATGATGTTTGTGCTGGCTCTTTGAAAAATCTTTCATCAGTCCCGTTCCCATGCCCGTTTTCAAAAGCCTCACAAATTTTTCTCATTTAGGCATTTATCTAATTCCCTTTTGAAAATGATTCATGAATTCTTTCCACCACCCTATCAAAACTGTTAAGTAAAGACAACTAACATATTGCAGAACAAGGTGAAATTTTCTAAGACTACTCGTGCTTTCTCTGTTGTTCTTTCAGGAGACACAGGTGTCGCTGACAAGGTCAGCATTTGTTGCCCAACCTGAGATGTCCTTCATCTGAATGCCTTCCTTGAACCACTGAAGAGCGTATTCCTGTAGAAGTAGAATACCTGAGCAGGTACTGATGACAGATTTTCTTCTTTATAGGAATCAATTGATAAGAGTATCACTGTCATCATAGCTGAGACTAGTTTCAATTCCAGATGCTTTTTTTCTTTGATTAATTGCTGGAATTTGAGCCCAGTCCCCAGAACAACAGCCTGTGCCCTAGTGACATGACCCCTACTCCAGCATCTTCCCAGGTGCTGAATGTCTGCTAGCTATACTGCAAGGTAATGTAGCAACACTGCAGTCATTTCTATTTGGTTTATCACTTCAGGTGTCACCTATGAAAGATGGGCAATAAGTACACAGATCCATTTCTAAACCAGCAGATTAAATTATTACAATGAGTGCATGGATGACTTGAAACAATTGATCATTCCTGTTTAGCACAGAAATAAAACAGGAGAAGGTGGCCAAACCATGGCCTCCATGGGAAATTCAGGACAGCATCAGATCCAAGGAGGAGGCATATAACCTGACCAGGAATAAATAACAGACCTGAGTACTGCGAGCAGTTTAGAATTCAGTAAAGGACGACAAAGGGATTGATTAAAAGAGTACAAGACCAAGCTTGAGGGGAACATTGAAAACTGACTTTCTATCAGTATGTGAAGGTAAAAAGATTGGTGAAGACAAATGTAAGTCCCTTACAGTAAGAAACTGGAATTTATAGTGGGTGACCAACTAAATACATACTTTGGTTTTGTGTTCACAAAAGGAGGACACGAATAACACACCAGAAGTGTTGGGAACATAGGGTTTACTGAGAGGGAGGAACTGAAGAAAATCAGTATCAGCAGGGAAATGGTGTTGAGAAAATTGATGAGGGTGAAGGCTGAAAAAGTCTTCACACCCATAAACCTACATCCCGGATTACTTAAGGAAATGGCCACATAATAGTGGTTGCACTGGTGGTCACCTAGAATCGAACAGTTCCTACAGAATGGAAGACAGCTAATGTAATCCCTCTACTTAAAAAGGGAGGCAAAGAGAAAACCAGAAATTATAGTCCAGTCAGCCTGATGTCGGTAATGGGGAAAATACTAGACTCCATTATAAAAGATTTAATAGCTAAGCACTTGGAAAACAGTGGGAGGAGCTGGCGGAGTCATATGGATTTATGAAAGGGAAATCATGTTTGACAAATCTACCAGAATTCTTTGAGGATGTGACTAGAGTTAATGTGAGGGAGCCAGTGGATGCGCTTTATTTGGACTTTCTGAAGGTTTTTGACAAAGTCCCACTTAAGAGATTAATGCGTAAAATGCAAGTCTATGGGACTGGGATAGTGCTTTGAGGTTGATAGATAACTAGTTAGAAGACAGGAAATAAAGAGAACGAATAAATGGGTCTTTTTCCAAATGGCAGGCAGGGAAGAGGAGACAGTAAGGGCTGCAAATGCTGGAAGCCAGAGTCAATAATGTGAAGCTGGAAAAGCACAGCAGGTCAGACAGCATCCAAGGAGCAGGAAAGTCAACGTTTCAAGTTGAAACCCTTCATCAGGCAGTGACTAGTGTGGTACTACACACAGCAGTTGATAGGACACCAGCTATTCACAACATATCTTAATTATTTCGATGAGGGAACTAAACATAATACTTCCAAGTTTTCAGATAACACAAAGCTGGATGGGAGAGTGAGCTGTGAGGAGGATGCAGAGATGCTTCAATTGGATTTGGACAGGCTGAGTGAGAGGCCGAATGCAGGGCAGATGCAGCATAATGTGGATAAATATGAGGTTGTTCACTTTGTGAGCAAAAACAGGAAGGCTGATTATGATCTGAATGGCTGAGAGTGGGATAGGTGTAATGAAACCTGGGTGTCCTCGCATGTCAGTCACTGAAGATATGCGCACAGGTGCAGCAGGCAGTGAAGAAGGTAAATGATATGTTGACCTTCATAGCAGAAGTATTAGAATACAAGAGTAGGGATGTCTTGCTGCAATTATACAGGGCATTGGTGAAACAGTTTTCGTCTCCTTATCTGAGGAAAGATGTTCTTGCAATGGATGGACTGCAGCGAAGAATTACAAAATTGATTCTTGGGACGGCAGGACTGATGAACAACGAGACACAGAATCAGTTAGGATTAGATTTACTGGAATTCAAAAGAATGGAAGGGGGATCTCATAGAAACTTCCAAAATTCTAGCAGATGTAGACAGGGTTTACACAGGAAGGATGTTCCTGTTGGTTGGGAGTCCAGAACAAGGGGTCACGGTGTAAGGATACAGGGTAGACTATTTAGGAATGAGATGAGGAGAAATTTCTTCACTCAGGGAGTAGTAAGCCTGTGTAATTTGCTACCAACACAGCAGTCGAGGACAAAATAATGTTTGATTTCAAGAAGGGGTTGGATATAGCACTTGAAGCTGAGTATTTGAATGGATATAGGGGAAAGTGGGAACAGACTAATGAGTTGGATGATCAGCCATGATCAAAACGAATAGCAGAGCAGGCTTGAAGGGCCGAATGGCCTACTCCTGCTCCTATTTTCTATGTTTCTATGACCTAGTCTTGTAGCCATTGAATTTATATGGCAAGTCAGTTTAGCTTCTGGTCAACACCACTGCATGTCAAAGGTTTGAGGAAACAATGTTGTGGCTAGCGCAAGAATAATTAGAGTTATCTCAGGAACCAGCAAACTGCCTTCCTAGTTTTGTTCCCTTTCCATAACACCAATGTTTTGCTCCCTGTCTACGTGCGTAAGGTGAGTTTATAAGGGAATCCGAGTTTTAAATTAGTACAGTTATGACTTGAAATCAGTCATATTTTTTGTTAAGTACAGAAAACTGGTTCGTATTTTCTGTGAACCTGGGACTACAGGACACAAATTGGCAAGAACTGCATATTTACAATCTTTAGTGTTTTGACAATTCTGGGAATAAGGAACTTGATCTTCAGTGTACTATTCAATGGGGCTTGACAAAAGAAATCTACTAAGATAACAAGCATGGGGCTGGATGAACACAGCAGGTCAAGCAGCATCATAGGAGCAGGAAAACTTGACGTTTCGGGCCTAGACCCTTCATCAGAAAATTTCTGAT
>JAHRHZ010000098.1:42723190-42787829 GCA_024137785.1 Ginglymostoma cirratum
TTTCTGATGAAGGGTCTAGGCCCGAAACGTCAAGTTTTCCTGCTCCTATGATGCTGCTTGACCTGCTGTGTTCACCCAGCCCCATGCTTGTTATCTCGGATTCTCCAGCATCTGCAGTACCTTTTATCTCTAAAAGAAATCTACTGTTCATTATATGACACACCCTATATTGTTCTACAGCCCATGGCAATATGGCTAACTCTTAAGTGCCCTCTGAAATAGACTGCTAATCCACTCCGTTCAAGGGCAGTCAGGGATAGGCAACAAGTTCTGGCTGTGCCAGTAATCATGAAAGGATAGAGAAAACTAGACAGGTTGGATAACCTAAACCCTGCATGCCTTCATCTACACAAGAGATCCAAATAGATTACCATCATGATCTAAGTATTAAAGTGGATTCCACATCTCGTCTGAAAGCTGCTGTTGATCTTTAATTAAATTCATTTGAAAAGCTGCAGTGTATACAGCAACCATTACCAAAAATTCAAGAGTAACGTTACTTCAGAAGGAACCTAAATGAAATGATGATGCTCAGCTAAACTTCTGACTTGCCGATTTCTTACGAATAAACATACACAAATGACAACGTTGTTGTTTACAAAAAAAACCTTGACACATTCATCAACAATACCATCACACATTTAAATGTTTCTGCAAAAGCCACGCATCTGGAGGGCTTAAAAATACAAACTACAACAGGAAATACACAAACTAAAATGTACAGTATGGGAAAATTAATTTGTCTGCAAATAGACCAGTAATCAAATTCACCAAGCAGTAATGGTGCACAGCACTCAAAATGTCAACTCATTCAGGACGATCTTTTCCAGGGTTGCAGATCAACCACTATATCAAGACATCTGGCTAATTCCCTTAGAGCAAATTCTTGTTTGTGTATGTTAAATGTCTTCAGTCAGGAATGTATCCTTTATCTGAGCAGTCAGCCTCATTTCAAGCTGGCCATTTTCCTACAAGTGTTCCAAACTGCCAAACAGAAACTACTATAACCAAATTCAAAAACTGTAGTAGGTACACATGTAGGTTAAACTGCCAGGAATGAGTTCAACAGATTTCTGAACTTCAAGTGTGAAGGGTTGAGGTGTTGATTGCAGGGGACAGCGAGGGGAAGTGGAGTTCAGGCCACAATCAACCTTAGAACATCCATAAATTTTAGTAAATGTCAGCGCTGGGCCAAGGGGCCAGATGACCTATTCCGGCTCCTAATTCAATATGGTGCCCCTGTGTACAAGTGCCAACTCATCAGCAACTGCTCATTACTCAGAAGTGCTGCAATATCTCAAAACATAGAAGACAGGAACAGGGGTAGGCTATTTGACCCCTCAGCAAGACATCCTTGTTCCTGTATATGAATCCTCTTGCTATGAAAATCAACATACAGTTTGCCTTCTTTATCAATGTACAAGGACAACCAGGTCTGCCCTCTCCAAATTTACAGCCATTGAAATAATAATCTGGTAGCAGGATAAGGAAGGAAATGTGGATAACCTCACATTTATCCACATTACACTTGATCTGCTATGGATTTGTCCTGTTCCTTGGTGAGGCAAGAATGACCTCAAGAAGTGGTTTTCTGAGGTGTTGCCACTAGAATGCTTCAGGAATCTGCATCATTGGTTTGTCGGAAACATGCCCACATCAGGAAAATCCACAGTTACAAAACAAAGATACGAACTGTGGCAATTAAGAATTTACACAGCTTTTCTCCAGTGCCTCCAGAGCTGAGAAACATACAGATCCCTGAAATCTGAGCACAAGATTCAAAATTAAAGCAGTTCTGTAACTTAGCAGATTCATTTAAGTTTAATTATTTCAGTTAAAATCTCAACATAACGAAAAACAAAAACTTTATTTTTAAAAAATCATTAAATAAGCTGCTAATCTTCAACTGACACATACATGTAACAAGAGCTGGTCATACAAACACAAACACTTCAGTTGCCTGCTGCTCTTCTTGGCCTTTAGGCCAAATGGAGAAACATGATGTGAAGACATTGCCAATCTATTTGACTCAACTGATGTAGATTCAGCCACCTTTAGAAAGCTCTGCTGCATAACCCTTACTCTACCTGAACACAATGCCCACAATAGGTAGCTAGTTTTTAATCCTTCAAAATTTTTGCTTGACAAATTGTCAATAACAGAACGGCAATATTAATGATCTCGCTGCCAAGAATTCCAATTATAGTTTATAGCATGTATTAAGTGGCTAGAAGCTATCTTCTGATTTCATTATGATCTCAGAGTCACCGAACTACATTTAAATGATTAAATTAAAACTAAATGATATCATTTTTTACAGGAAGCTCTTAAATATTGGAAAAAAGACTTATTCTTTTTCCCAGATGCTGTCTCATCTTTCATCAACCACAGTCAAGACTGTACTTCAGTGGCTTACTCACAGTTTCAGCAAATATCATAGCCATTTGATAAGTACAAATGCAACTTGGGGGTCATCACTCCTGATTTGACCGATCACACTATAGTATCTGCTCAACAGTTCTACGCAGGCACACTGTTTATATTCAAAGGCAGAATATTTCCACAGCATAGCATGTAAGTGGTCTTACAATTGCCTTCTGATAGAATGAATGATAGCGATTAACCGAATTAGCACAACAGCTTAGTGCTAAGATGACATGCAGCTTTGACGTCCATTCCATACGTTTTATAGTCTATAACCATATAAGGTCAGTTTAACTGCTTCAATCAAATGTTTCATCTATTAGAAACACAAATATTTTCGTCTGACTAATGAATGTTACAGAGCAAGAGCCTTCAGCCCCACAAAAGGAAACAAGTTTTACCCTTGAAGTCGCTGGCACAATTGTATTGAATGAAAATGCATTGTGTTAACAAGACAAAAAAAACCGTTTAATTTTACAGTTTCAGTCCCAAACTTCAAAGAATCCACAATTATAAGTGGGACTATAGATTAAATCTCTATGATCTATTATGGTTTTCTCATACAATGCAAGAAACAATGGAGTTCTCAGAAAGATACCAAAACACTGATGAGATCTTTGGTAATTTTCACTGGTTTTAATTAAATATTAAACCCTTAATTCCATTACAAAAGCAGGTCTGATGTTGAACTTACATATGGGATTTGAAAGACACTAGCATTGGCCATCACGGCAAATTTATATGAACATTTGGAATAGACTATGCCAATTTTCAGTGTAGCTTGCAATACTGTTCCATCAAGCTTTCAGTAACTTAGAGACATTTTCAAAATGAGTTAAAATGCTGAGAGATCAACCAACAGATGGAGAATAAGGTCACACTCTAGCACAGGATCTCGTAAATGTCAGAACAGACCTTCCATACACTAAGTGCAAAATTGTAAACAAGGGAACAGTCCACCCATTGAGCAGTACTCACCTCTGGCCATTCTTGGGCGAGAGAAACATCCGGCAACTGAGGTGGCCAACATACATTGATAGGAGACAGTTAACTCAATTAGTGTAACTTAGTGGCTCAGTGGTTAGCACTGTTGCCTCACAGCACCAGGGACTCAGGTTCGATTCCACCTTCAGGCGACCGTCTGTGGGGAGTCTGCACATTCTCCCAGTGTCTGTGCGGGCTTGCTCCAGTTTCCTCCCACAGTCCAAAGATGTGCCAGTTAGGATGGATTGGCCGTGCTAAATTGCCCATAGTGTCCAGGGATGTGCGGGCTAGATGGATTAGCCTTGGGAAATGCAGGGTTGCAGGGTTTCAGGGATAGGGTAGGGGGTGGAGATGGTTTTTGGAGGGTCAGTGTGGACTCAATGGGCCAAATAGCCTGTTTCTACACTGTAGGGAGTCTATGAGTAACCAGCAAACTGAGCAGAAATCACATCCTGCCCATACACACAGCAGTTTTGGGCGGCTCAGTGGTTAGCACTGCTGACTCACAGTGTCAGGGGCCTGGGTTCGATCCCACCCTTGGGCGACTGTCTGTGTGGAGTTTACACATTTTCGTCCGTGTCTGTGTGGGTTTTCTCTGGGTGCTCCAGCTTCCTCCCACAGTCTAAAGATGTGCAGGCTAGGTGGATTCGCTATGTCAAATTGCCCATAGTGTTCAGGGATGTGTAGATTAGATGAGTTATAAGGGGTGGGTCTGGGTGGGATGCTCTGAGGCTCGGTGTGGACTTGTTGGGCCAAAGGGCCTGTTTCCACACTGTAGGGATTCTATTCTATTCTATTCTGTTGGTGCAGACTATGGCAACAATGCAATTCAGTTACTGCACAAGCAAAAGCAGTTCTTGGGGCCTCTCTCTTAGCCTTGGGTCCTAGTGATGTCATGTCATTAAGATGTGAGAGATCACAAATTGTTCTGAAAAAGAAATGTTTTCTCATTTAATTTTAAAGGCTGTGTTTGGTGTCAGTGTGACCACATGGGCTGTACTCACACACCATGCAGTGCTCTCACATTTCATGCAGTTACAGCAAGGTGGGGCAGAAATCACAAGGTGCTGCTCCTGGCACGGGGCACTGACTTGAGCACGGTGGCCCCATCTTTGGACCACGCACAGCAGCTCTGCCCCCAACCTCAGCACATCTGCCCTACCCCCAATCTGTCCATAGCAGGTCACTAACTATAGGCTTGAGACTACTGTTGCTTGTGTTGTTAAATCTAAAGTATGTAGGGCACAATCTCCCATTACAAAGTGCAGGCTTGTCGTCTAACACAATTATAGGAAGCTCCCATCCAAAAGAGCAACCCAATTCAATCTTATGCCTCTTAACCATGCAAGCTGCCTCAGTGCCTCTGTCACTTTTGCTATGGAGTGTGTACCCATGGGAGGTTGACGAGGTGTGGGAACCAAGCAGCAGGACGATGAGAAGAGCAGTGAAGCAGGCAGCCAGCAGTAAAGACTTTAGCCAATGCAAAGGGGGTCAGGCAGCAGGGTGGACAGTGGCACAGATAGGGAGAGGCAGTAAAAAATGGGTGCATTAGTTCCTGGTCTGGTTCCAGCATGGTGTTTGTGCACAGCGTTAGCATAGACAACTTCGATTTCCTACTCAGGTGTGTTGGCAAGAGATATACCAAATATTAAAATGGACTTTGCTGGGCTAAGACATGGCCATCACTGATGGAATTTGACTATAACTCTGGATATTTCCAAACAGTAATTATAAGAGCAAGCTTAGACATCATTGTCCTGGAATCTTACATCCTTTCATTGTGTGGACACTGCAGTCAACAACACAAAAGAACAACAAATAAATAATAGGTCTTCCAAATAGCTAACAAAGAAGGCCACTGAAACACACATGCCTATCGAGGCACTAATGGCCTTTCATTTTTTCAATTGATTCATGGGATATGGGTATTGTTGGCTTCTTTTGTAGCATTCATTGTCCATCTCTAGATGTTCTTGAAATGGATTGCAATGGTTCAAGAAGGAAGATCACCACCATCTCATGTAAGTACATCCACAGTGCTATTGGTGAGAGAGTTCCAAGGTTTTGATCCACTGACAGTGAAGGAAGTGATATAGTTCCAAGTCAGGATGGTGAATGGCTTGGAGAGAAATCTGTAGTTGGTGGTGTTCTTAAGTATCTGCTACCCTTATCCTTCTAGATGGTAGTGATTATGGGTTTGCAAGATGCTGTCTAAGCAGTCTTTTTTAATCTCTCCACTGTATCTTGTCAATGGCACACACTGCTGCTAATGTGCTCTGGTGGCGGCGTGAGGACTGAATGTTTGTGGATGTGGTACTAATGAAACAGGCTGCTTTGTGCTGGCTGCTGTTAAGCTTCTTGAGTGTTGCTGGGGCTGCATTCATCCAGGCAAGTAGAAAATATTCCATCACACTGCCACCTTGTGCCTTATAGATAGTGGACAGGCTTTGCAGAATTAGGAGGTGGGTTACATGCTACAGTATTCCTAGCCTCTGACCTGATCTTACAGCCACTGTATTTCTATGGTGATTCTAATTCAGAATCTGGTTAATGGTAACCCTGGGACGTTGATCGTGGCAGGATTCCGCAATGGTAATGCGTTGAATGTCAAGGGGTAATGATTAGATGTTCTCCTTTTTAATGTGGGCATTGTCCGGCATTTGCGTGTCATGAATGTTACTTGCCACTTTTCAGCCCAAGCTGGGTATTGTCCAGGTTTTGCTGCACTTGAACATGCACTGCTTCAGTATCTGAGGAGTCGTGAATAGTGCTGAACATTGTTCACCGATGATTGCACATCTCCACTTCTGATCTTATGGTGGAATTATCGTCATTGATGAACCGGCTGAAGATGTTTGGGCCTAGGGCACTACCCTGAGGAACTCCTGCAGAGATGTTCTGTGGCTGGGATGACTGACCTCCAACACAACTGTTTTCCTTTGTGCTTAGAATGATCCTGACCAGTGTAGAGTTTTCTCCTTGATTTCCATTGATTCCAGTTTTGATAGGACTCCACGATGCCACACTCAGTCATATACTGCTTTGATGTCAAGAGCTGTCACCGTCAGTTCAGCTCTGGAATTGTGCTCTTTTTTCCATGTTTGAATCAAGGCAGTAACGAGGTCAACAGTTGAGTGGCCTTGTGGCACCCAAACTGAGCGTCAGTGAAAACAGGAGATTCCTAAGCAAGTACTGTTTGATATAGACTTCAGCAAACCCTTCCATTATTTTACTGATCATCAAATGTATATAGATGGGATGGAAATTATCTGGGGTGGATTTGTCCTTTTTGAGTACAGGGCATACCTGGTCAATTTTCCACATGGTCAAGTAGATGCCAGTGTTGTAACTTCTGGAACAGCTTGGCTAGGGCTGCAGCAAGTTCTGGAACATACATCTTCAGTATTAAAGCCAGCATGTTGTGAGGGCACACAAGTAACAAGTACCTCCAGCTGTTGCTTGAAGTCATATAGAGTGAATTGAGTTGGCCAAATACTGGCATCTGTCATTGAATGGACTTCTCAATGATGATGGATATAAATGCTTCAGCCTTGTCTCTAGCACTGATAATGCTGTAACGGAGTTCACATTATTTGTGAAGCCTTCTCCTTGTGTTAATTGCTCAACTGTCCACCTCTATTCATGGCTCGGCGTGGGAAGCTGCAGAACTTGGATCTGATCCATTCTGATGTGGGATCACTTAATCCTGTTTATTGCTGACAAATGTTGTAGCTTTTAAGTATGCTTGGTGTTGTTCCTAGCATGCTTCTTGCACTTTTCATTGGGGCAGAGTTGATCTCCTATGCTGGCCCAGAAGTTATAGATTGTGCTGGAATACAATTTTGCTCATTTTCGGACTGTGGTAGTGCCACACAAAACAATGGAGGCTAGGCTCATGCTTACCATTACTTGAATTAGCTTCAATTGCAATTTCACAATTCTCAAAATACAGTTCAAACATTTCTCAATCTCACTACGGCGAAACTTGCATGATTTTGGCAACAAACATAACATAGTGTGGAGCTCAATGAACACAGCAGGCCAAGCAGCTTCAGAGGAGCAGGAAAGCTGATGTTTCGGGTCAGGACCCTTCTTCAAAAATTCTTTGGAATTTTCTGAAGAAGGGTCCTGACCCGAAACGTCAGCTTTCCTGCTCCTCTGATGCTGCCTGGTCTGCTGTGTTCCTCCAGCTCCACACTGTTTTCTCAGACTCCAGCATCGGCAGCTCTTACTATCTCTGATGTTTTTAGCAAGTCTGTTTCTTTTCAAAAGTAGAGAATAAATTTGGAAAAAAATTTCTCACGCAAAAACAGAGAAGTATTCTGCCTGATGCATCGGTGTGAAGTGTGAATCATCTGGTGGTGCAAGAAAGGATTTTTAGTTGGAAACAATGATTTTGAGACTGTTCAGAGGAAGGTAAGAGTTTTTTCAGCACAGGCTGTTTCATAATTAACATTGTTAATTTAAGGGGCAGTAGTCCTTAGGAATTCATAAGTTTCTATTTTGTTTTTGATTTGCAGAATCAATGTTTAGAAAGTACAGAGATAATAGATACCTTATTCCTTGTTTACCCTCTTTATTGACACTAACATCTACTCAGATTCCAGTTCAGAATAGAGTAGCGCCTTGACATTTGTTCTGAGACCAAACTGCTGAAAACAAAATACATACTGCTTGGAAGCAGAAGTATGCACAAAGGGATATGAGAGACAACTTGTGTACATTGAGTAACTAACTGTCAACATGTATACAGAATCTGCAACTGAGTATCCACAGAGCATGTCTTTGCATTACAAATCAGCACGTTGCTATACTCATAGAGCATGTCACAAGAAGTTGCAATTGAAGACTGAGTACTTAAATCTGGGAAATCAGTGACAGCATTCGATGTAGCAACATAGGTGGTGGTCCTCTGGCCTTTTCCAAAGGAGTGGATAAGGATGTCTCCTCAGGGCTGGATAGGAACTTAAGAGTGGGAGCAGAATTCAGAGGGCACCAACAACATAGGTATGACAATGAAAGAAGTCCTGCAAAGCAGAAATGAGTTAAGTTAGAAAGCAGAACACAATGTGACCATAGCTGGGAATTGAAGATGTATGGGTGTCTAACATTTCTAAAGACAGGAAGATAGGAAAAGGAGGAAGGGCAGCTCCGATAATAAAGGGTGGATACAACAGAGAGAAATGATCTTGGTTCAGAAGATCAACATACAGAATAATTTTTGACAGATAAAAAAAAGTCACTGATGGGAGTGGTGTGTAGGCACTCTTGACAGTCAGACAGCAAAATCAAAAGATTATGGGGCGTGTAAGAAATACACTCCAATAAGGTAGGATATTTTACTAAAAGCAAAATACTGCAGATGCTGGAAATCTGAAATAAAAATGGAAAGTGCTGTAAAAAAGCAGCAGGTCTGACAGGATGTGTGAAGAGAGAAACAGAGTTAATGTTTCAAGTCTGGTATGACCCTTCTTCAGAAGGTTCTTTGAGAGAGATCATCTTCATTTAGATTGGATGAATCAAAGGTAGCCTGAAGGGCGAGTTCATAATATATTCAGGACTGTTTCTTTGCACAATACATTTTGGAATCAACCAGGGAACAGACTACTTTACACCTGGTATTGTGTAATGAGATGTAATTAAAAATGACTTCATAATAAAGAATTCACTACTTAAGAGTACATAAACTGGTAAAATGGGTCTCTCTCTCTCTCTCTCACACACACACACTCACACACACACACACAATGTCTCATTCAGTTTCACATCAGAAATTTGGCTTTGAAACTGTTGCCCTAAACTTAACTAAAGGTAATTACAAAGGGAAAGTGTTACAGTTGCTAAACGGGGACTGAGAAATAGGTTAAAAGGTAAGATGGTAAAAAAAGCACTAGCAGATATTGAAGAAGCTGCTTCGTAACTCCCAATAAGTATTTATTGCATGAGATAGGAAGCCTCCATGAGTAGGATGCACCATCTCTGGCTAACTAACAAAATTAAGGATGGTACCAAAATGAAAGAAAAGATGTATAATGCTGCATATTAATGGTAGACCAGAAGACTGGGAGAAGTGTAGAAACCAACAAAAGGTGGCACAGAACATAACAAAAAATGATAAGTTGGAGTGCAAGAGAAAAGTAGCAAGAAATATAAAAACAGACAGTATCACATTCTACGGGTATATAAAAAAGATGACAGAAGCGACAGTGAGCATTGGTCTCTGACAGGATAAGACCCTAATTGGAAACAAGGAAATGGCAGAGACTGAAAAAGCATTTTGTATTTGTCTTCACAGTAGAAGATACCAGAAAGTCCTAAGAATAATAGAAAAGCAAGGAAAAAGCAAGACAAAACTATTTGAAAACTCACAACTAGGAGAAATATTGCACAGATAAAGAGCTGATTAACCATTAGGATACTGAGATTCATGAATAAATGAGTCATTTTAAGATGGGCAAACAATAACTACTGCAGCGTTTCAAGGATCAAGGCAAGAACCTCAGCTGTTTACAACCTACATTAACGACAGACGAAGGAACCAAATATTTAGTTTAGGAGGAATACAAAGAGGTTTTGTGATATAGGCTGCTCAGTGGTTAGTACAGCACTGGGTTCAATTCCAGCCTTGGGTGACTGTCTGTGTGGAGTTTACATGTTCTCCTCATGCCTATGTTGGTTTCCTCCGGGTGCTCTGGTTTCCTGTGCGGATTAGGTGGATTGGCTACAATAAATGCAGAGTTACAGGGAAAGGGTAGGGGAACTGGGTCTGGGTGTGATGCTCTTCAGAGAGTTGGAGCAGGCTCAATAGGCCAAATAGCCTCTTTCTGCACTGTAGGGATTCTAAAAGTTTGGCGGCTAGAATATAAATGTGAAAAATTTGAATTTGTCCACTTTGGCAGGAAGAAAATAAAAGCAGAATATTATTTAAAGGAAGACAGTGCACAGAGTGTTGTGGTACAAAGGGAACCTTATTCTAATGAAAAGTCTTATTGGACTCAAAATGTTAATTCTGTTTCTCTCCCAATTGGTGCAGTCAGACCTGCTGAGTTTCTCCAGTATACTCTGTTTTTGTTTCAGAATTTTAGCATCCACAACAAACTGCCTTTATTTTAATGTCAGACCATTGTCAATGACAGGGATAGAGTTGGCTGCTTGGGAATGCTATTTGTTGCACAGACTGAAAACAAAGTTTTCCCAATATTGAACAAGTTTTAATTAACCAAAAGCATTTGGAATGTCTCAGATGCATGGCGATAAAACACTTGAACTTAATCAAGGCTAGGATTTTATTAATGATTTACAGTGTCCCTTTTAGATCATGCGCTCCATTCTGGAATAAATTGTGTTTGGATTTGATAAAATGAATCGAAACCAATTAGACAAGCCTCTTCTATGTTCAGAAAAAAATTTGCAGATTTAGCTGCAAGGCTCATGCATGTATAGACATGAGGACTAGATCATGAATGTGGGGAATAGCATCAAGGCCTCTTCTGCAGCACAGGCTACAATAATCCAACAGGCCGCAACAGTTCCAACTATCATTAAAAATGACATCCAGACAATGGAACTGGGAGAAATTCAGTAGCACAAACTCACTACGAAGTGAAATGAGTTTCTGAATTCTATTAGTCTCACAGTCTATGGTGCTCAATGCCTCTTTGAATGTAAATGAGGTGTTAGCCATGTACCTCTTCAAATTTTTTTCTTAAATAGTTCAGAATCTCAAGTTGCAAACAACACAGTGTCTTATGGAGATATACCAATTCTCAGCATTCATTTTCTCAAGCATTACAGACATAAACCCAAATACCAGCCTGCGCAGGATCTGACATGTGCCTGGAATTTCCACAAGATTCCACGATTTTATGCAGACTATTGAGTTCAGAAATCGGGACAACATGTTAAGGTTGTACAGGGCACTGGTGAGGCCACTTCTGGGGCATTGTGTACAGTTCTGGTTGCCCTGCTATAAGAAGGAAATTATTCAACTGCAGAGGGTTCAGAAAAAGATTTACCAGAACGTTGCTGGAACTGGAGGGATTGAGTTATAAGAGCTGGGACATTTTTCCCCTGAAGCATAGGAGGTAGAGGGGTGACCTTATAGCGGTTTATAAAATCATGAGGGGCATAGAGAAGGTGAATACTTACGGTCTTTTCACGAGGGCGGGTGAGTTCAAAACTGGACGCATATTTTTAAGGTGAGAGGCGAAAGAGTTAAAAAAGGACCCGAGACACAACTTTTTCACACATAGCGTTGTTTGTATGTGGAATGACCCGTCAGAGGAAGTGGTAGATGCAAGTACACTTACAACATTTAAAAGACGTCTGGACAGGTACATAAATAGGAAGGCTTTAGAGGGATATGGGGATATTGGTCAAATGCAGAATAGTGGGATTGGTTTAGTTTGGAAAACTTGGTTGGCATTGATTAGTTGGATTGAAGGATCTGTTTCAGTTCTGCATGACTAATGACCCTGTAACTCGGACTGACATGAAGTGCTCCTATGATGCTGCTTGACCTGCTGTGTTCATCCAGCCCCATGCTTGTTATCTCGGATTCTCCAGCATCTGCAGTACCTTTTATCTCTGACATGAAGTGCTGATTACTTTAGATTTCTTCGAAATCTCTTAAAGTGGCTCCCACTATGCTTGGATTAGTTTAGGATTAATGAACAAGGAATCTTTCAGAGCTCACAAGTTAAATCTGAATTCAAGTCCCATTTGCCCCATGTGCTGTAGCCTGTCCAACACACTGATCAAAATAACCTTTAGATCACTTCACTGAACTGGTGCAAAACTGAATCCATGAATTGCAGCATATCTTTATGATATTGAAGCCTTTTAGTTCCTACGAATTCAGGGAAAACTCATTTCTTGAATGTCAAAAATATTAACTTTCATTAGTTCATTCACAGGATGAGGGCATCGCTGGCTCAGCCAGCATTTATTGCCCATCCCTAAATGTCCAGAGGGCAGTTAAGAGCCAACAATATTGCTTTGGGTCTGCAGTCACACGTAGGCCAGTCCAGGTAAGGATAGCAGATTTCCACTTGGGTTTTTCCTGACAATTGACAATGGATTTTGTGGTTATCGTTAGACTCTTTATTGCAGATTTTTATAGAATTCAAATTCCACCAGCTACCATGGCAGGGTTCAAACTCAGGTTCCCAGAACATTACCTGGATTTCTGGATTAACAGTCTCGCAATAATACCACCAGGCCATTGCCTTCCCACATGAATTACATAGGACTACACAAGTGAGGTTATTGACTTGCTCACCAAGCTGGCTTGTTTTCGTTCAAATGTTTCGTCACCATGCTGGGTAACATCATCAGTGAGGCCTCCGATGAAGCTTTGCCAGAGGCCTCACTGATGATGTCACCTAGCATGGTGACAAAACGTCTGAACCAAAACAAGCCAGCTCGGCAAGTAAGTCAACAACCTCACCCACAACCCGAACTACAAACCTTGGCTAAAACCTTTAAGGACTATACAAGACATACAGTATGGAAACGGGCCATTCGGCTGAACTAATTCATTCCACTGTTTCATATCCATTCAAATATTAACCGATCTTTTCTAATTAAAACTATTTATTCTATTATTATCTTCTCCTTCATTTTAGCTTCCAGCATATCCTTAAATGAATTTATGTTATCCACTTCAACAAACCCCGATGATAATGAATTCAATGTTTTCACCATTTTTTTTGGATAAAGAGGTTTTTTTTTTTAAATTGCCTATCAGATTTAGTTCTCGATACCTTATATTGATGCTCTTTAGATAGGCAGTGCTCTAGCAAAGCCTTTCACAATTTTAAAGACCTCAAATATGTCACACCTGAGTCTTTTTTTTTCAAGCAACCCATCCAGTTGAGTCTTCCAATGACAATATATATCCATGTATTTCTGGTATCATCCTTGCAAATTTTCTCTGCAGCCCCTCCAGTGCTCATAATATGTCAGCCAGTTCTCTTAACGTACACTAACCAAGGTTTGATATAGATATTGTATAACCTCCCTACTTTTAAATTCTGCCCCTCTGGGAATAAAGCCTGGTGCTTGCTTTACTTTTCTCAATGTCTTGCTAACCTGTCGTGCAACTTCAGTAATTAGGTGCCTTTGTTTCTTTGTTCTTTTGTGGCACGTAGATGTTGCTGGCTAAGCCAGCTATTATCGCCTATCCATGACTGCCCAGAAAGTAGGTAAGATTCAACCACATTCCTCTCAGTCTGCAGTTACATGTAGACCAGAACAGGTAAGGATGGCAGATTTCCTCCTCCACAGGACATTAGTGAACCAGCTGGGGCGTTATGACAATTGGTAAAGGATACATCCTCACCAGCAAGACTAATTTTTAAAAAATTGAAATTCCACTATCTGCCATGGTCAGATTTGAATGCATATCTAGTAAAGCAGTTTGGAGCTCTGGATTACTAGGCCAGTGACATGACCACTCAGTCACCATTTCCCTTCCCTCCACTGAAGATTGAGACTTGACACAAATTTACAATTTGAAAATTGAACAAAACAACAGCACATTATCTAATTATATATTAGCCATGTACTTTAGTCAAATATTAATTATACAATGCAATACAATACAGCACAGGAACAGGCCTTATGGCCCACCAAACCCATGCCAATTCCTAATCCTTAGTACCCACATGCGGTTTCTATCCCTCTGTTCCCCTCACATTCATGTGACTAACAAGGTATGCCTTAAATGTTGCTTATGTGCCTCCTTCCACCACCTCCACTGGCAATGCATTTCAGGCACCCACCTCCCTCTGTGTTAAAACTTTTTCCAGCACTTCTCTCCTAAACTTTCCCCCTCTCACTGTGAAAATGTGCCCTCTTGTAGTTGACCTTTCCACCCTGGGAAAAAGCTTCTGGCCAAACACCCTATCTATGCCTCCCATAATTTTGTAGTCCTCTACCAGGTCGCCCCTCAGCCTTCATCTTTCCAGTGAAAACAGTAAGACTTTATCCAAACTCTCCTTATTACTGAAACCCTCCAGACCAGGAATATCCTGGTAAACATTCTCTTGACTAGACCTTCCTTTCTTAAAAAAAACTTGGTATTTGTAAAGGGTCTTTTATCACCACATAACATCCCAAAGTGTTCGACTGCCTAAAACGCACTTTGAAATGTAGTTATCGTCGTCATTAAACATGGTAATCAATCTGTGCACAACAAGCTCTCACAAACAGCAATGTGATAGTGACCAGTGATCTGTTTTAGTGATATGACTGAGGAATAAACATTAGAAAGATACTGGGTAAACTGCCCAAGTTTTCTTCAAAATAGCGCTAGTGGGTCTTCTCTACTCACTTGACTTAGCATCTCAACCAAAAACTGAGGAACAAAAGTTAAATTCAAGTTGGTATTTCATTATTTCAGTGAAACTTGTTAAAATAAATGTTGCATTGTTTGGGAATGTATGATAAATATTTTTTAATCTTCACATCCATCTCCCTTCCTCTACACAAAATGAGAAAAACAAACTAAACATGGGGCGGTGATCAGGAGTTGAGCAAACAAAACAAAGACCATATCTTGGAGAGAGATAATAGGAACTGCAGATGCTGGAGAATCCGAGATAACAAGGTGTGGAGCTGGACGAACACAGCAGGAAAGCTTGACATTTTGGGCCTAGCATCAAGTTTTCCTCCTTGGCCTGCTGTGTTCATCCAGCTCCACACCTTGTTATCTCTAAAGACCATATCTTTTTATTTTTCTGATGTTTTTGATTGTGGAATAAAATTGGAAAAGGACTATTTTCAAAATCAAGGACTATTGAAGGGATTGCGGCAATTTTTGAAAACAAGTTACCTGACACTCACGGGGGCAGCACGGTGGGTCAGTGGTAAGCACCACGGCCTCACAGCATCCAGGACCTGAGTTCAATAACAGCCTCGGGCGACTTATGTGGCATTTGCTCACACTCCCCATGTCTGCGTGGGTTTCCTCCGGGTGCCTTGGTCTCCTCCAGGAGTCCAAAGATGTATAGGTTAGGTAGATTGGCCATGCTAAATTGTTCATAGTGTCCAGGGACATGCAGCCTAGGTGGATTAGCTTGTCTAATTGGTTTTGATTCATTTTATTGAATCCAAACACAATTCATTCCAGAATGGAGCGCATGATCTAAAAGGGACACTGTAAATCATTAATAAAATTCTCGCCTTGATTAAGTTCAAGTGTTTTGTTGCCTTGCATCCAAGACATTCCAAATGCTTTTGGTTAAATAAAACTTGTTCAATATTGGGAAAACTTTGTTTTCAGTCTGTGCAACAAACAGCATTCCCAAACAACCAACTCTATCTCCACGGGGATGGGGTGGATCTGGGCAGGATGATTGTCAGAGAATTGATGTGGACATGATGGGCCAAATGGCCTGGCTTCCACGCAGTAGGGATTCTATGACTCTATATTGCTGTTTACACTGCTGCTTGTTCAAGCAGTGGGGAGAAAGGCCACAGACAAGTTACAGTCAGGGAGCATGTAGAAAGGGAAATTCAGCTGGCAACAAAGTAGCTGATTGGCCTGTGGAAGGTGACCAGTTATTGACGTCAAAGGGCCTCTGCCTCTCAACAACAATGTGATTGGCTCCCATGTAGCTGAACAGCTTCTGATTTGGTCAGAAGCCATAGGACTTCTAGAAATGAAGGTGTTGTCCTTTCTTCTGCAGTAACAAATACCACAAGCCTAATGACAGCCGATATATTTCACCTCATCAGTTGTGTAAGCTGTCAGGGACTTTATAAATTGAATACCAGTTACTCTGTGCTTTCTGCAAGCAAGTGTAAGTACCTGGAGAAGGAAGATTGAAGAACAGCAGGCCGTGACGAACCTAAAGGATCATCTTAGCAAACCCCTGGGACAGAGACCATTCTCGGTCCTTCCCTCTGTCCATAACACCCGTTCATTTTGTATCTGTATGCATGAGTGAAGGGAGTTTTATAAGGGGGTTAGAGATTTAACTAGTAGAGTTCTATGCTGACAATTCAATCGTTTATCTTTAGCTAGAATTTATTTATTTGTTAAAAAAATAGTATTTCTCACCAAGTATAGAAACCTAGTCTGTGCTTTCTGTCAACCTGGGTCAAAAAAAGGGGGAAAATGGGGAATTCTGCATACTCCTTTAAAATCTTTAACTATTGTGATGATTCCAAGAATAGCTCTGCTTGATTTCCAGCATGTTATACCTGTGATGGGCAACAATAAACAAAACGTAATACCGTGATCTTTGGCATTACAATTCATTTAAATACCAAGTGGAGAAATTAAACAGCAACGTATGAGAAACAAGTTCTCATTTAGGAGAAGAAAACACACACCAACACAGTTGGAAAGGTACAGCCTGCACATCACTACCAAACAGAAAGGTGTTAACAGATGTGAAAACAAATTCAAAAATAAGTGCAGGTAGTCAATTTACAATACTCCCAAAAGTCACCTAACAAAGTTTGTAAAAAGAAATGCCTCAAATTTTCCAAGGAATTTTACGGCCCTTCCTCGATAGTTACATTGCTCTTCCAGCTTGTAAATGAAAAGCCACAAGGAAAACATCTCTAGTAATCTTTACTTACTTAAAGCTGAAAGATCTGTTTGTTACTTCATGGATCTCAACAACTGCTTTAACATTTGCTTGAACTTTAGTTTCCCCTCTGATATAAATAAATGAGTTTATTGTTTAATTTTATTTGTAATGATTGAATAATCGACACAATGCCTAAGTAATTACGTTTCATATTACATATCTCATTTCCTCTGATGTTGTACAAGCTATCTTAAATTTTGGTTTTTTTTTGACATGACAGACTGTAAAAGAGATGGGTAGCCCTGTTCACTACAGTAACAGCAGCACACACCTAATTCCAATATTCAACTGTAACGTGTAAATAATTTACCTTTCCAACACATTTGAAGCCTTGGGGGTTACTCACACATCTTCATGGGTTTTCTATGAAATGGGAAGTACTTTCCATTTCACATTCCCTGCAGCTGTGATATCACCATTACTTTTCGTTGGCATACAGCAGAGCAGAGGGATACAATCATGCAAGCATTTCACTTTGACTGGAAAAGGCATATTCAGAAAGAACAGTGATTCTCTTCTCTGCTGGAACCATCGGCCCAAGTTGCCATGGAAAAAGGAGCTGCTCAGAAGCCTGAAGGAGCAGCACACAATGCCACAAGACATACGAAACTGTAATAGCCAATCAGCAGAAAAACACATCTCACTGCAACCAGGAGCTCCCCTCAGCTCAGCAGCAAAGGCTGCGCCCGTGATCTGTATGCAAAGCCAATCAACAAGGTATGCAGCCATTTAAAATGAAAAGGCTCCTCCTCCTGATACATTGATGCTTTTTACTTAAAAGCTTTGATTATTGCCAGGAATTTCATTCTTCAATTTGACTGGAAGAACATAACTGGCTAATTAATAAAATCAATGCTGGCAGATTACTTAATGAGCTAACTTACTTGGAAGAACACAGTTTCTTTTCTCAATTGTGGTCAATTTTCACCTCCATCAGCAAAAAACCTGGTTTGTGAACAGTAGCCTTTAAATATTCTACACATGCATTGACCTGATCCCAAGTTATTCAACCAGTAAACAAACAGCAACACTGCTTTTTGCCCCAGGTCTACTTTTGTTCTCCTACAACGAACATCTGATGCATGGTTTTACCACTAAATTATAATTAGCACCTTATAAATTGTTAACGTCACTCCGCTCCAATCATGAACAACTGTTCTCTGCATAAAATGCAAGTCTCAAACCACAAGGACTGGTGCCTAAAGCCAAATCCAGAACAAAAGGAATGTGCACCCTCCAATGACCATATCGTTGCTTAGCAACTCAGATGTGGTCTTGGCATCAGCAGTCTTAAATGGTCACTTTTCTGAACACTGTCTGCAGCGGGTGCTTTTCGTAGCTTTGAATTGCTGGAGCTTCTCATAAACACAAAACCAACAGCGGCCCATCACTGCAGGTAGTTAGTTGGCTGCTCTCATTTTCACATTCTTAAAGTTACATTGTTAATACATCAGCATAGGATGCAAGGGAAAAATTAAAGAACCCCACTCAGGGGCAAAAAATGTCATGAGACATTACAATTCGTACAGTGTGCTGCTAGATAACTGACTCCTCCTCCTGAAGTCTCTGGCATCACAGATATCAGTATTCAGCCAATTTGATTCCCTCCATGTAAGATCAATAAACGGCTGAAGACTATGGGCGCTGACAACATCACGGCAACAGCACTGAACACCTGTGCTTCAGGATTAGCTGCATCCCTCGCCAAGCTACCCAGTACAGTTCCACCACTAGCATCTACCTGACAATGTAGAAAATTTTCCAGGTATGCCAGTGCACAAAAGCCAAGACAAATCCACCCTGACCAACTACAGTGACAGAGTCAAACAGCAGGGAGACAGACCCTTCGGTCCAATTAATCCATGCCGACCAGGTTTCCCAAACTTAACTGCGTTTGATCTATATCCTTCTACACCTTTTCGATTCACGTACCTATCCAAATGTCTTTTAAACGTTTTAACTGTACCTGCATCTAGCACTTCCTCTGGCAGTTCATTCCATATTTGTATCACTCTCTGTGAAGAAGTTTCCCCTCAGATCTCTTTTAAATCT
This sequence comes from Ginglymostoma cirratum, assembly GCA_024137785.1. Lineage (NCBI taxonomy): Eukaryota > Metazoa > Chordata > Chondrichthyes > Orectolobiformes > Ginglymostomatidae > Ginglymostoma > Ginglymostoma cirratum. The sequence goes on from JAHRHZ010000098.1 coordinate 42,742,255, forward strand.
TTCCCTCTCACTTTAAACCTATGTTCTTTAGTTTTTAATGCCCCTACCCCAGGGAAAAGACCTTTGCTATTCATGCTATCAATGGCCCTAATGATTTTACAAACCTCTACAAAGATCACCTCCCAACTTCCTATACTTCAGGGAAGAAATCCCAGCTATCCAGCCTCTCTCTCTAACTCAAACCCTCATGTCCCAATAACACCCTTGTAAATCTTTTGCATCCTCTCAAATTTAATAATATCCTTCCTACAGTAGGGTGACCAGAACTGTACGCAGTACTCCAAAAGTGACCAATTGCTGTTCCATTAATCTAACCCTGATCAGCAAAGTACTGGAAGGTGTCATCAACAGGGCTGTTAAGCAGCATTTGTACAGTAATAGCATGCTCACTGAGGATCAGTTTTGACTAAGCTGGACATTAGGTCCCTGATCTCATTACAGCCATAGTCCAAACACGGATGAAACATCTGAACTCAAGAGATCAGACGAGATTCACCCAGTTGGCACCAAGGAACTCTAGCAAAACTGGAGTTAATGAGAACTGTATGTGGGTAAGCTACCCACTTGTCGAGTCATATCTGGATCAAAAGGAAGATGACTATGATTGTTGGTAGTCTGTCATCACAGTCAAAGGACATCACGGAGGAGGTCCTCAGAATAGTGTCCTAGGCCCAAATATTTTCAGCTGGTGGTTGAGAGTAGACTAATGTGCCAGTAATAGAACAGGTTGGAGTTCTCCTGCTTTTTGTGTACAGAACATACCAGGTAAACGGGTAGTTGCAATGCTATAACTGTGCACGAACAGCTTTGACTAGGGGTTTGGACAGCTCTGGCACACAATCTCCAGTATTGTTGCTGGAACGTAGTCAGGGCTCAGTGTTTTCTGTTACTTATTCACTCTCAGGATGTGGGTATGACTGGATGGGACAGCATTCTTCGCTGTCCCTACTTGCCCTTGAGAAGATGGTAGTGAATGGTCTTCTTAAACCACTGCAGTCAATATGCTATAGGTAGATATCAGGTGGAGTGAATCAGATTGGTTGAAGATATGTGAAGAGCCTCCTGTAGATTAACTGCCCATCAGCATTTACAGCTGAACGTTACAGGGCTGCAGATTTCGATCTGATCTGTTCAACTTTTATTTAACCTATGTTTCTAATCAACAGAGATGTTATTACACACCTCCAGAGCAGGTCGAACTTGAACCCAGGCCTCCCAGTCCAAGGATAGGGGCTCTACCACTGCACCATAAAAGGGCCTGATCTGTTCATTGTGGAAATCCTTAGCCTTGTCAAATGCATGCTGTTTCTGCTGTTTACATTGCAAACACTCCTGTGTTATTACTTCACCAGGTTGACACCTCATTTTTAGGTACGGCTGGAGACGCTCCTAGCATTCCCTCCTACACTCTCCATTGATTCAGGTTGATGGTAGAGTCGGGGATAAGCCGGACCACAAGGTTGCAAACTCCAGTTCAATAGGTGGTAATCAAGATGAGGTTTCTTTGTTCAATCTTGCATATCCCATGAGTAACAAAAATACCAACTGTTTTTGTCAACTGGATTCTGATCTCTCTATTCCCATGGCTAGAAATGTGAGTTAAGTTAGAATAGCTGTTTTTATTTTCTACTGTTTTAATTTTTTTTACAACAGCTGACTGCAATGACAAGGGTTAGTTTTCCTGAACTCCCAGAAAGATTTATCCTAAGGAACTTGTGGGAGTTGCGATTTTGGGTACAGTTAATCATAAATAGGTTTCTTCTCCATTTTTATTATTCTCTAGTTTCTCACACCCAACCTGTAGCTCAGGGCCACATCACGAATCAACTTTGTACATTGCCTACTTTTAATGAAGGCAAAACCCACAATCTCAGCCACTGTTTAATTAGCCCCAGCAATTGTACCTCTCCAAATACCAACTTCTTCAGAGTGTGATTACTCACTCTTGGTTACGAATGGAGGGAGCATGTTTGGAAGAATGGTGCAAGATATATGCAGACAGACCAATGATGTCAATCACAACTATAACTTGGTTTGGTCTTTGATTCACAAGATTAAATTCAAGGATTTAAACTCAAAGGCTTACAAACAAAACAGTAACTCTCACTGAAGGCAAGAGGGCATTGAGATTCAACGGAAAGCACCATGATTTTCAGTCTATAGACACCTGGTTGGACAGTCATGCTCGAGCCGGATGTGTAGAAATTTGAATTAAATCCCATTTGCTCATGATGAGAAGGTAAATATTCAAAGGAGCCACAGTAAATTGTTTTCTATATAGTGCAGGCACAAGAAGTGCCCTCATGCTCACAAAACGTCATCAACGGGTCTCCCAGCAAGGACATGTAGCTGTAGAAGTTTATTTATGCACGGCAGCATTGAAAACAGTCCCAACGTAATTTGTTTATTGATTTTGCATAATTGTTGAAATGCACAGGATTAATAAAGGATGGTGAGGGACTGAGACTGACACACCCACAGTTCGGGAAAGTGGTAGAAATTGATTGTGCTTTTTTCTTTGCAGACAAAGGAAACAAACAACTTTTTCTTTATTTGTTTGATGCACCAATTTTTGGGAGATCAAAAATTCTGTTTGAAGCAGCAAATGCAAAATGGAGAGCCAATTACCAATTCAGGTACGTTCTGCTATCACTTGTCTGCACAGTAACTGGAAACCACTGCATTCACTATATTAAATATCCTCAAATTACCAGTTGGACAGACCTATCAAACAAATTAGTCATTCCAGAAAAGTCAAATGCAACAATGAAAGACCTACAACAGGTTAATCTCTGATCTTCTATAACAAATTTATCATTTTAACAATATTAGAATTGTAAGAGCAATACTTTTAATAGAAAGTATTTGCCTTCAACAGTGTGTTAGTATCAGTAAATATTAAACATGATGCAATGAGTAACTAGTAGCTGGGTAGGCATACCTAATGGAATTTCAAAATAATACTTATATAAACTTATAACCTATCCATACCACTTCTTTTAAGATCTAATTAATTATAAAAGTGAAATATAAACATTAATGTCTTTTAGGGAAGGAAATCTGCCATAAGGCGGCAGCATTTATAGCCCATCCCTAATTGCCCAGAGGGAAGTTGAGTGTTAGCCACATGCTGAGAGTCTGGAGTCATATGTAGGCCAGACCAGGCAAGGATGGCAGTTTCCCTCCCTAAAGAACATTAGTGAGCCAGTTGGATTTTTCTGACAATCAACAATGGATTCATGGTCATCATTAGATTCTTAATTCCAGATTTTTTTTTAAGTGAATTCAAATTCTATCATCTGCTGTGGCGGGATTTGAACCAGGGTCCCCAGAACACTATCTGGCTCTCTGGATTAACAATCCAGTAATAATACCACGAGGGTATCACCTCCCCAAATGGGAGATTTGTGCCAAAACTGAGAGAGCCATTTAACATACTAGCCAAGCAGCATGTTACATTCACGGAATCATGGCTTACGAGCAATGCCCCAGACATCTCCATTACCATTCCTGAGTAGGAGCAAGAGATCATTCAGTCCTTTGAGCCTACCCCAATATTCAATTAGATCATGTCTGATCTTCTACCTCAATGCCACTTGCTCACATTTTCTTCCACCAAAGTGAACAAGTTCACTCTTATTCTCAATGTATTCCACCAATCATGGTTTAGTCCATTCACTTAGTTTCCTCGTCTTCCTGAAGTGTCATTTCTGGAACACCCATAGGGCAAACATAGAACACAGAACTGCACAGCACAGGAACAAGCCATTTGGCCCAAGATGTTATGCTGAACATGACGCCAAATTATGATAAACTAACCCTTTCTGCCTGCCTGTGGTCCACATCCCTCCATTCTTTGCAAATTCATGTGCCTATCTAAAAGTCCCTTAAATGCCCCTATCACAGCTGCCTCCACCACCACCCCGGCAACATGTTCCAATCACTGTGTAAAAATAAACTTGCCCCTCACATGTCCTTTGAACTTTCCCCCTCTTGCCTTAAATGCGTGCCCTCTGTATTAGATATTTCAACTCTGAGAAGAAGATTCCGACCATCAACCCTATCTATGCATCTCAATCTTACTGACTTCTATCAAGTCTCCACGCAGCCGTGACCGCTCCAGAGAAAACAACCTGAGTTTTTATAGCTTCTCGAGGACCAGGGGCCTGCTGGGAGGTAAGTTTCCCAGTTAAAAGCGTACCTCATGCAATCAGCAGCCTCCATTTTTTGCTGCAGGAGCGGGAGCGGTGAGAGCGCGGACCAGGGGCCTGCCGGGAGGCAAGTTCTTCATTTCGGCAGCGGAGCTGAGTGGGAGCGGGTCGAATTGCGCTCTTGGAACGTGAGTGAACTGATATATTTTGGGCAGTGGCTAAACCCGAGACACTACACGTGTAGTGTCTCCCACCTGCCCTCCTCCTCTGACCCAAAGAGAGAAAGACTCTGGTATGTGTTGATAAGGTAAGTGTTGTTTTTTTTTTAAATCATGTGCTGGTAAATAGGGTGATTTGGTACAAATTTTTTTCATTTCATTTATCTGGTATTCGATATCACAGTGGGACTAAGTTAAGCTGAAGAGTAAAAATGGCAGGAGATCCCAGACCCATGTTATGCTCCTCTTACTCAATGTGGGAGCTCAGGGACGCAGCTGATGTTCCTGACTCCTACACGTGCAAGGAGTGTATCCAGCTGCAGCTCTTGTTAGACCGCACAATGGCTAGGCCCAAAACGTCAAGTTTTCCTGCTCCTATGATGCTGCTTGACCTGCTGTGTTCATCCAGCCCCACGCTTGTTGGCTCTGGAGCTGCGGATGGACTCACTTTGGAGCATCCATGATGCTGACTAAGTCGTGGATAGCACGTTCAGCAAATTGGTCACACCGCAGATTAGGATTGCTGAGGGAGAAAGGGAATGGGTGACCAAACGGCAGAAAAAAAGCAGGAAGGCAATGCAGGTGTCCCCTGCGGTCATCTCCCTCCAAAACAGGTATACCATTTTGGATACTGTTGGGGGGGATAGCTCACCAGGGGAAGGCAGCAGTAGACAGGTTCATGGCACCGTGGCTGGCTCTGCTGTACAGAAGGGCGGGAAAAAGAGTGGAAGGGCTATAGTCATAGGGGATTCGATTGTAAGGGGAGTAGATAGGCAGTTCTGTGGTCAAATACGAGACTCCCGAATGGTATGTTGCCTCCCAGGTGCATGGGTCAGGGATGTCTCAGATCGACTGCAGGACATTCTGAAGGGGCAGGGTGAACAGCCAGCTGTCGTGGTGCATATAGGCACCAATGATATAGGTAAAAAACGGGATGAGGTCCTACCAGCAGAATTTAGGGAGTTAGGAGCCAAGTTAAAAAGCAGGCCCTCGGAGGTAGTAATCTCAGGATTGCTACCAGTGCCATGTGCTAGTCAGAGTAAAAATGAAAGAATAGGCAGGATAAATGAGTGGCTTGAGAGATGGTACAGGAGGGAGCAGTTCAGATTTTTGGGACATTGGGACTGGTTCTGGGGGAGGTGGGACTATTGCAAATCGGACGGTCTACACCTGGGCAGGACTGGAACCAATGTCCTAGGGGCTGCTTTTGCTAACGCTGTTGGGGATGGTTTAAACTAATGGGGCAGGGGGATGGGAACCAAATGAGGTGGTTAGTGGACAGTAAGGAGGTAGTAACTAAAGCCTGTAAGGAACTAGATAATGAAGTCAGTGTGACTAAGGGGAAGAGTAGGCAGAGAGCAGATGATGAACGCAAAGGGACAGGTGGTCGGAGGTGCATTTGTTTTAATGCAAGAAGTGTAGTAGGTAAGGCAAATGAACTTAGGGCTTGGATTAGTACCTGGGAGTATGATGTCATTGCTATAACAGACTTGGTTGAGGGAAGGGCAAGATTGACAATTAAATATCCCAGGATATAGATGCTTCAGGCGGGATAAACAGGGAGGTAAAAGGGGCGGAGGAGTTGCACTACTGGTCAAAAGAGGATATCACAGCTGTGCTGAAGGAGGGCACTGTGGAGGACTCGAGCAGTGAGACAACATGGGCAGAGATCAGAAATAGGAAGGGTGCGGTAACAATGTAGGGGATGTACTACAACCCTCCCAACAGCAAGCGCGAGATAGAGGTCCAAATATGTAGACAGATTATGGAAAGATGTAGGAGCAATGGGGTGGTGGTGATGGGAGATTTTAATTTTCCTAACATTGACTGGGATTCACTTAGTGTTAGGGGTTTAGATGGAGCAGAATTTGTAAGGAGCATCGAGGAGGGTTTTATAGAGCAGTATGTAAATAGTCTAACTCAGGAAGGGGCCATACTGGACCTGGTGGTGGGAAATGAGGTGGTTGAAGTTTCAGTAGGGGATTACATTGGGAATAGTGATCACAATTCTGTAAGTTTTACAATACTCATGGACAAAGACGAGAGGGGTCCTAAAGGAAGAATACTGAATTGGGGATAGGCCAACGATAGCAAAATTCAGGAGCTGGGGAATGTGGATTCGGAGCAGCTGTTTGAGGGTAAATCCATATTTGATATGTGGGAGGCTTTTAAAGAGAGGTTGATTAGCGTGCAGGACAGACATGTCCCTGTGAAAATGAGGGAGAGAAAGGGCAAGATTAGTGAACGGTGGATGACAGGTGAAATTGTGAGACTAGCAAAGAGGAAAAGGGAAGCATACATAAGGTCTAGGCGGCTGAAAACAGACTAAGCTTTGGAAGAATATCGGGAAAGTAGGATCAATCTGAAACAAGGAATTGAGTGGGCTAAAAGGGGTCATGAAATATCTTTAGCAAACAGGGTTAAGGAAAATCCCAAAGCCTTTTATTTATACATAAGGAGCAAGGGGTTAACTAGAGAAAGGGTTGGCCCACTCAAGGACAAAAGGAGGGAAGTTAAGCAAGGAGTCAGAGAAAATGAGTGAGATTCTTAATGAGTACTTTGCATCGGTATTCACTGAGGAGAGGGACATGACGTATGTCCAGGTTAGGGATAGATGTTTGATTACTCTAGGTCAAGTCGGCATAAAGAGGGAAGGGAAGTGTTGGGTATTCTAAAAGGCATTAGGGTGGACAAATCCCCTGGTCCGGATGGGATCTATCCCAGGTTGCTGGGGGAAGTGAGAGAGGAAATAGCTGGGGCCTTAACAGATATCTTTGCAGCATCCTTGAGCACGGATGAGGTCCCGGTGGACTGGAGAATTGCTAATGTTGTCCCCTTGTTTAAGGAGGGTAGCAAGGATAATCCAGGTAATTATAGACCGGTGAGCCTGACGTCAGTGGTGGGGAAGCTGCTGGAGAAGATACTGAGGGATAGGATCTATTTGCATTTGGAAGAAAATGGGCTTATTAGTGATAGGCAGCATAGTTTTGTGCAGGGAAGGTCACATCTTACCAACTTGATAGAATTCTTTAAGGAAGTGACAAAGTTGATAGATGAGGGAAGGGCTGTAGATGTCATATACATGGACTTCAGTAAGGTGTTTGATAAAGTTCCCCATGGTAGGCTAATGGAGAAAGTGAAGTCGCACGGGGTCCAGGGTCTACTAGCTGGATGGATAGAGAACTGGCTGGGCAACAGGAAACAGAAAGTTGTAGTAGAAGGGAGTTTCTCGAAATGGAGAACTGCGACCAATGGTGTTCCACAGAGATCCACAGTTGTTTGTGATATACATAAATGATCTGGAAGAAGGTATAGATGGTGTGATTAGCAAGTTTGCACATGACATTAAGATTGGTGGAGTAGCAGATAGTGAAGGGGACTGTCGGAGAATGCAGCAGAATATAGATAGATTGGAGAGTTGGGCGGAGAAATAGCAGATGGAGTTCAATCCAGGCAAATGAGAGGTGATGCATTTTGGAAGATCCAATTCAAGAACGAACCATACAGTAATTGGAAAAGCTCTCGGGAAAATTGATGCACTGAGAGATCTGAGTGTTCAGGTCCATTGTACCTTGAATGTGGCAATGCAAGTCGATTGAGTGGTCAAGAAGGCATACGGCATGCTTTCATTCATCGGACGGGCTATTGACTACAAGAGTTGGCAGGTCACATTACAGTTGTATGGGACTTTGGTTCGACCACATTTGAAATACCGTGTACAGTTCTGGTCGCCACATTACCAAAAGGATGTGGATGCTTTGGAGAGGGTGCGGAGGAGGTTCACCAGCATGTTGCCTGGTATGGAGGGCAATAGCTATGAAGGGTGGTTGAGTATCTTAGGATTATTTAATTTGAAAGACGGAGGTTGAGGGGGGGGGGATGTGATTGAGGTCGACAAAATCATGAGAGGTACAGACAGGGCGCATAGCAAGAAGCTTCCCCCCCCCCCCCAGAGTGGGGGAGTCAATTACTAGGGGTCATGATCTCAAGGTGAGGGGGGAAAAGTTTAAGGGAGATACGTGTTGGAAGTTCTTTATGCAGAGGGTGGTGGGTGCCTGGAACGCGTTGCCAGCAGAGGTGGTACAGGTGGGCACGATAGCATCATTTAAGATGTATCTCGACAAGATACGCGAATGGGCAGGGAGCAGAGGGATACAGATCCTTGGAAAATAGGCGACAGGTTTCGATAGAGCATCCGGATCAGCACAGGCTTGGAGGGCCGAAGGGCCTGTTCATGTGCTGTAATTTTCTTTGTTCTTTGTTCTTCTCCTTATAGCTCATACCCCTCTAATACAGGCAGCATCCTGGTAAACCTCTTCTGCACCTTCTCCAAAGCCTTCACATCCTTCCTGTAATGTGGTGACCAGAACTGAACGCAGTACTCCAGTGTGGCCGAACCAAAGTCTTATAAAGTTGCAACATGACATCCTGACTCTTGTACTCAATTCCCCAACCTGTACTGTGGCATCACGAAATGAAAATATTACAACTGGTCCCCACGTCCAAATCATTTTTACAGATTTTGAAAAGTTGTGGACCTAGCACTCATGCTTATGGTACCTTACTCGTAACAGTCTGCCTTTCTGAAAATGATCCGATTATTTCTATTCTCTGCTTTCTGTCTATTCACCAATTCTCAACTCAAACTGGTTTATTCCCCCAGTGTTATGTTGAGACCCACCAGAGATGGGTGTACAGTGGCATACAGCCAGGTCGAAGGCTCCCTGTCAATGCTTAATATTGACTCCAGATTCATTGCTAAGAGTAGCTCAGTAGCACCACTACTGGCTGGGTTGGCCAAGTTGTCAAGGACATAACTGCTAGTCTGGGTCTGTAGCAGGTGGCGAGAAACCAACAAGGTTAAGTCCTGTCTTCACAATGAACATCCTTGCTATTGTGTTGTGCAGCACTACCACCTTGTTAAATGGACAAAGTCAGAAGTCACATGACACCAGGTTATAGTCCAACAGGTTTATTTGGAATCACACAAGCTTTCCCACTGCAGCCCCTTTGTCAGGTACAGTGCACCTTGCTAAAGAGCACAGATTTCAAACAAAACTGGACGGCCATGAGGTGCTCAGCATCATCAGCAATGGCAGAATTTTTCCAACTACTGTCTCCTGGCACAGCATATTCCCCACTCTACTATTACCATCAAGTTGTGGGGGTTAATCCTGGTTCAATCAAGAGTGCAGGAGGACATTCCAGGTGTAACACTGTACATACCTGAAAATAAGGCATCAGCTTGGTGAACTCAGATCAGAGGACCATGTACATGCTAAACAGCAGAATCATTTGAAAGACAAATCTAAATGACCCCTTAATCAAAAGATCAGATCAAAGCTCTGCAATCCTGTCACATACAATTATAAATGGTAGTGGAAAATTAAACTAAATAATTGTCGGAACACAATGCACAGATATCTTTGTCTTTAATGATGAGGGTGACAAGCACATCAGCATTAAAAAAAAATGAAGCATTAAAACCATTGTTAGTTGGAGGTGCTCAGTAGATAATCAAAATCTGCCTTCTCAAAATCCTCAGCACAGACAACCTTCAACCAATCCAATCTACATGATGACATTCAATGCTGCAAATGATAAAGTCACCGACACATTCCAGCTTTCAAACAGAATACTTGTGCTCCAGAACAAGTTGCACCCCTAGTCAAGTTACTCTTGTGCAACTGCAATACTGGCATCCAATCAATAATATAAAAGAGATTGTCCAGGTAACAAAAAAGAACAAATTTAATAAAGCCAAGTTCTTCCCCCATCAGTGTACTTTTGATCACAAGGAAAGGGGTGGAAGGAATCACTGGCAGTGCTGACAGCAGCACTTAATCAACAACCTCTTCCTCACTGATGCTCACTTTGCATTCCAAAAGGGCCATTCGATTCCTGACCTCATTATGGCCTTGGTCCACATATGGACAAAAGAGCTGAACGCTACAGGTGAGAGACAGTGACTGCCCTTGATATCAAGGCACCTTGAAGTTAACCATCAAACTGGAGTTATCGGCAATCAGTAGGAAAACTCACCACTGGTTTTAGACACATTCAGCACAAATAAAATGATTAGAACATAGAACATAGAACAATACAGTGCAGAACAGGCCCTTCGGCCCTCGATGTTGCGCCGACCTGTGAACTAATCTAAGCCCATCCCCCTACACTATCCCATCATCATCCATATGCTTATCCAAGGACTGTTTAAATGCCCCTAATGTGGCTGAGTTAACTACATTGGCAGGCAGGGCATTCCACGCCCTTACCACTCTCTGAGTAAAGAACCTGCCTCTGACATCTGTCTTAAATCTATCACCCCTCAATTTGCAGCTATGCCCCCTCGTAATAGAACATAGTCATTGTGATTGAGGTCCTTGGAAGTCAATCATCTCAGTGCAAGGGTATCCCTTTAAGGGTTCCTTAGGGTATTGCCCTGGGCCTGACTATCAACAGCTTGAAAGGCAGAGCAGGCACAATGACTGTATGGCCTATTTCTAATCCCGTGTTCCTACAGTCCCTGAATGTGAAAGGTATAATATAAGTGCAGGTTAGTTCTTCAGAATAACCTTGAACATCAGCAATGAACTAATTAGGCAAAACATCTTCAATATAATTTGCAAAATTAAAAATGTACTTATATTTTAACTTTTACCGACAAGAATAATTTTCTAATTGCATCTAATACAACATACTAAGAAATCTCCACTCCGGGTGGTGGCTGTATTCCAGCTTTTTGCTAAAGGAGAGACTGCCGTCATTTCACAAGGGACTAGGATCAGTGTAAGCTTACATTTCACAAATAAACTCACAATGTTCTCACAATGTAGCGTACACATTTTGAAACAGGTACATTCTGTCTAACGACAAGGAGAAAATTGGAACAACTTTAATGTTCATGATTACTTCTCAAAGTATATTTGTCCCAATGATACACTCTTAATCACTGCCGGTGTAAATAGTCAAGTTTGACAACAGCAGAGCTTCCTTATTTAGCTCAATAAATCTTGAATTAGTCAGATAAAATTCTGATCTCCTTTCCGATCATATCAAAAACTATGAAGTCATAATATTCCAAGTGCAGTGTTCAAGTTCCCATCTTAAGTATAAGTATTCGTTATACATATGCTTTTTCACAATATATATCCTGCTCAAGCATTTGTATGTTTAGAAATAACATTTACTTATTAAAAGTACACACAGCTTTTGTGAACACAAACAATTTTATTACTAACATTAAGAATATTTTTAACTTCATGCAAATTTGAAAGTTTGGGCAAGGACAAAATTTGCACAAGCAACAGTAAGTGATTAGCATGTCTAATCATTCATCTGATTAAATAAACAATGCTCAATCAATTCCACAATTCATTTGATGTAACAGTTGAGACCAAGGCTGAAGTACACCATTGATCTAGTCCTACTAGTCCACAGGTCACAGCCATAAAACAAAAATAGGTTTTCCTGTTAACAAGATGGCCAGTTAACTACTTTCTCGACATCAGGCTTTACGGACAGAAATGGTGAGGCACCTTTCCTCCAGTTGCAGACTGATTCTTTCTCGTGCTTGCTGCTCATGCAGTGAACGTGAGTGAGTACCAACCTCCAACTATGTACAGTGCCTGCACTGCAAGTGAAGGTGGGACAGTATGGTTATATAGCGTGGTGTTGTTCAATTCTAGTGAGGAGTGCTGTAATAATCGTTAGTTTCAGTTAAAATGTTGTTTGTATCAGTTAACCTGAAAGTTCAAGAGCATTAGTGCATTGTTAGGAACAGTGTCTGACATGACAAACCAGGTTCTTCACTTTCAAACATGGCACTTAGCTTAGAGCAACAGTCGGGAGACCCTGCAGCAGCAGCCAGGTGGCGGCACGGGACACAGTAACCGCTAAGCCTATAAATCTAGCGCCATACAGAATAGGGCCTAGTCTTTATGGGGCACTTAGCTTGGAACAGCAGCAGCTGCTGCGATGCAGGGGGCAACACAGCAGCTGGGAAGGCGCCGTGGGAACACTGCAAAAATCTTCAGTGTGGCTCCTGTTGACACCATAACTTCAAAAGGTGAGAAAAGCTCCGGATTGATGAATACTGGGAACTTAGTCACAGTTAACCTTCTCATAACCTTAGCACTAGAGTAGGAAGTGGTATGCCCTGCCTGCAACAGTAGTAGACTCCGAGATAACAAGCATGGGGCTGGATGAACACAGCAGGTCAAGCAGCATCATAGGAGCAGGAAAACTTGACGTTTCGGGCCTAAACCCTTTTCTGATTCAACTTCTTAAAATGAGTGGTAGAGATGAACCAGGAAATTACAAACCAGTGAGTCTCACATCATAATAGGAAAACTATTGAAGATAATTCTGAAGGAGCGAGTTATGCCAACTTGGAAAGGCATGGGTTAATTAGGGATAGTCAGCATGGCTTTGTCAGAGGGAGGTCATGCCTAACAAATTTGTTAGAATTTTTTGAAAATGTGATCAAGTGAGTGGATGAGGGAAGTTCAGTTGATGTAGTTTACGTGGATTTTAGCAAAGCTTTTGACTCGGTCCCACACGGGAGACCAATTGAGAAGGCTGACGCACATGAAATTGAGGAAAACCTGGCGAGAAGGATCAGAAACTGGCTTAGTAACTGGACACAAAGGGTAGTGGTAGAAGGCTGTTTGAGTAACTGGAGGCTGGTGTCCAGCAGTGTACCACAAGGGTCAGTACTGGGGCCCTTATTTTTTCTTATGTACATAAATGATGTAGATGAAAATGTGGGGGGAATGTTAACTAAGTATTCTGATCAGGTATTTAATTCTGAGAAGTGCAAGGTGATGCACTTTGGAAGAAGAAACAAGATGCGGGAGTGTTTAATGAATGGCAGGACACTGGGTAGCTTAGAGGAACAGAGGGATCTTGGGGTAATTATTCACAGATCCCTGAAGTCAGCACAGCATGTGAAAAGGACAGTTAAAGCAGCATATGAGACTCTTGCTTTCATCAGTCATGGCATAGAGTATAAGAACAAAGTGGTAATGTTGGAGTTGTACAGAGCATTGGTCAGGCCACACCAGAGTATCGTAGGCAGTTCTGGTCACCTCACTATAGGAAGGATGTGATAACTCTGGAGAGGGTACAATGGAAGTTCATCAGGATGTTGTTTGGGATGGAGAAATTGAGCTGTAGGAGAGAGACTAGATAGGCTCGCATTGTTTTCTTCGGAACACAGAAGACTGAGGGGGGTATATGATTCAGGTGAATAAGATCATGAGGGGTATGGACAGGGCAAAGAGAGAGCAGCCGTTTCCCTCGTTGAGGGGTCAATCACGAGAGGACACAGTTTTAGGGTAAGGGGCAGGAGATTCGGGATAAAAGCTTTTTCACTCAGTGGTGGGTGGGAATCTGGAATGCACTGCCTGGAAGGGTAGTGGAGGCTGGAAACCTTACAACCTTTAAAAAAATGTGGATGAGTACTTTAAATATCGTAACATTCAGGGATAAGGGACAAGTGCAGGAAATTGGGATTACCGCACTTTTAGTGGTAGTTACGTCGGTGTACACTTGATAGGCGAAGGGTCTTTTCTGCGTTGCATGAATCTATGATTCCACAGTATCCATGGTCACTTTCCATCCCTCCGCAGCAATACAAGCACTGTTGCCCACAGACACCACCACACTCACCCCAGCCACAAACATTTGCCTATCCAGCTCTGATCAAAGTATGTTTTCATGGAGCAATCATCTGAGTGCAAAAGATTTTAGTAAAGATGTAATGCTTTCTTTAAAACAAAATCATGTGACAGACACACGGGCTTGCACAAGGCTCACAGTGGAGTCGACTAATGTATAATACATTTAGCTGAAACAGAACCTTCTGTTTTATATGGATTCAGGAGCTATAAAGATGGTACAGTTGACAAACTGACTTTTCCCATCATAATGCCCCTTGTACATAGTGATATACAGTCTGCACAATTAGAAGACACAGTGTGCTAACGTCCAAAAATTGAATGTTACCTGCACCAAGTGTATATGCTGGATTATGATTAAGAGGGTATCACCAGTCTGCCCAGACATGGTCAATAATGAGATAATCTGTTTTTGCATTTAATTTATCCTAGGAACGAAATCACTCAACAAAATCTTTGCAATGCCCCTCGTTCCCCTTACTACAGCCTCTTTCTTTATTCATTCACGGGGTGAGGGTGTCACTGGCTAGGCCAGTTTTTGTTGCTCATCCCTTAATTGACCTGAGGGCAAGTTAAGAGTCAATCACATTGTTCTGGGTCTGGAGTCACATTTGGGCCACACCAGGTAAGGATGGCAGTTTCCTTCCCTGAAAGGACATTAGTGAACCAGATGGGTTTTCCCAACGATCGACAATGGATTCATTGTCACTATTAAACCCTTGATTCCAGACTTTTATTGAACTTAAATTTCACCATGTGCCATGGCAGGATTTGAACCCAGGTCCCCATACCATTCGCTGGGTCTCTGGATTCACAGTTCAGTGATAATACCACTCAGCAATCATCTCCCCCATAGTTCACCAAAATATACTCCCACATTAGAAAAATATGATGGTGGGAAACTGAAGTACTCTTGCAGCTGTCATAATAAGAAGTACTTCTCATGTAATTGTGTTATTTACAATAAGCACTGATAATATAATAAAAGGATGCCAATCTAAAAATCTGTAAAATGTTGTTTAAACTGCTGTGGTGTACATTATTTTGATCACATAGGAATTTCATACATGTAGAAAAGTACCATCACACTTCAGAGTTCTTATTTCAGGCTGCTGAGAAATCACACCCACTTCTTGATATCTTCTAATCAATCCATACAGAGACGTAATGACAAACCTCTGGAGCAGGTGGACCTGAACCCCAGGTCTCCTGGCTCAGAGGTAGTGATACTATCACTACAAGAACCCTCTTAAGGGACTTTCCAGAGGTTGTTATAGATTTTTTTTATTGAATCTGCTATGCTAGGATTCAAATCCATATCCCCACAACAGTAATCTAGGATTCTGGATTTTTAGTCTGGTAACATTACCACTAGACCACTACACAGCTGCCCCGAGAGGTCTGTTTCTCCATTTTAAGGGTCAATTATCTCATTCCAGGTCCATTAAACTTGGTACTCCTGATTCGCTTTCAAAATAACACATGAGACCCAGGGAGGGTAGTGAAAAGTGACTAATGACTAGCGCTTAACAAGGTGACTATTATATCAGTGATAATGAGAATAACCAGAGCACTTAGTAAGTGGGCTATGATAGCATGTTTTTATTACTTTTCTCTTTTTCTAAGAGGGCTCTATAGTCGGTTGAAGTCCGAGTTTTCCTTTTCCTCTCTATAATCACTTTCTGTAAAATAATGTGGCTTGAAAGAATTATATCCCACCTGTCTCACTGAAGTATTTGGGTAGAGCATCAGAAAAATTATAGGTGACTGCAGAAAAATATGTGGCAAACTATAAAGTTTGGATCACAAGAGTGGCTACAATTATACCTCTGAGTCATGCTGTTTATTGTTTGGTCAAGTACAGATCTAATTAGGCACATACAGTTCTGAAGTGAGCATGGTTATCAAAGAGCCTAAGCAAAACTGGAATAAATAAGAGTTGGGGGAAATTCCCAGTTGATGGGAGTCAGACCTAGGACAAAAGGAAGATAACTGTTCTGGTTGGAGGTCAGTCATCACAGCTCCAGCTCATCACTGCAAGAGTTTGTCAGGGTAGTGGCAAGGCCCAAAAATCTTCAGCTGCTTCATCAATGACTTTCCTTTCATTGTAAGGTCAGAAGTGGGGATGTTTGCTAATGATTACACAAGGTGCAGCAACATTCGCAACTCCTCAGACACTGAAGCATTGTGCATCCACATGTAGCAAGACCTGGACAACAGTGTAATGTGTCATAGAGTCATACAGCACGGAAACAGACCCCTTGGTCCAACCAGTGTATGCTGAACATTATCCCAAACTAAACTAGTGTCACTGCCTGCAACTGGACCATATCCCTCCAATCCTTTCCTATTCATATATCCATCCGAATGTCTTTTAAACACTGTAATTGATCCCGCATCCACCACTTCATCAGGAATCTCATTCCAAACGTGAATCACCCTGTGTAAAATATTTGCCTCCTCTTTTCTAAATCTCTCTCCTCTCACCTTTAAAATGTGGCCCCTAGTCTTGAAACTCCCAATCTTAGAGGAAAGACAACTACCATCAACTCTATCTATACGTCTCATTATTTAATAAACTTCTATCAGGTCACCTCTCAACCTCCTGCAGTCCAATGAAAGAAGTCCCAGCCTATCCAGCCTTTCCTAATAACTCAAACCTTCCATACCCAGCAACATCCTGGTAAATCTCTTCTGAACCCCCTCCAGCTTGATAATATCCTCCCTATAACTGGGTGACCAGTATTCAAGAAGAGGCCTCACCAATGTCCTATACAACCTCAACATTCATGTCAAGCAACATTCATGCCATACTAGCCTAGACAATGACCATCTCCCAACAAAACAGAATCTGGATCACTAAGTTGAAATCCAGTTACAAGAACAGTTGAAAGATTGGGAACTCTGTGTGGAGTAACTCACCTCCTGACCCCTTAAGCCTGCATACTATCTGCAAGGCACGAGTCAGAAGTTGTTGAAATACTCTTCACTTGCCTGGATGAGCGTAGCTCCAACAACACAAGAAGTTTGGCACTACCCAAGTTAAAGCAGCCTGTTTGACAGGAACCCCACCTAACACCTTCAACATGCACATGCAACTCAACCAAAGCACAGTGGCAGCTTTGTGTATATACACAACATACGCTGTAGTAACTAACCTAGCCTCTTTTGACAACATTTTCCAAATCATGAACTCTACCACATAGAAAGTCAAAAGCAGTAAATACATGGGAAAGCAACCACCCACAAGTTCCAAGCCATACACCAAAAGTGATACAATGGTAACATCACTGGAATGACTAGTTATTCAAAGACCCAAGAAAATGATGTGAAGACACCAGTTCAAATCTCAGCAGCAGCTATTGGAATTGAAAGATAGTCTCAGTGACCATGTAATAAGTCCTTTACGCAAGGAAATCTGCCATCCTTACCTGGTCTTGTCAGATTTTTTGTTACTCCAGACCCAAGATAATGTAACAAAAACAGAAATTGCTGGAAAAGCTCAGCAGGTCTGGCAGTATCTGTTGCGAGAAATCAGAATTAACATTTTGGGTCCAATGACCCTTCCTCAGAACTTTCAATACCACAATAATGCAGTTGGCTCTTAACAGATCTCTGAAATGGCCTAGCAAGATACTTAGCAATTCCTCAATGACAGACAGACAACAAATTCTGGCCTTGTGAGCAATGAGCACATCCCACGAAAGAATTACAAATCTTAGCATGGAACTACATCACTATCCCTTCATTGTTGCTGGATGAATTCCTGAATCTCCCAACAGCACTGAAAGTGTATCAGAGATAAAAAGGTACTGCAGATGCTGGAGAATCCGAGATAACAAGGCGTGGGGCTGGATGAACACAGCAGGCCAAGCAGCATCATAGGAGCAGGAAAGCTTGATGTTTCGGGCCCAGACCCTTCCCTCCCCCTCTCTCCCTATTTATTTCAGAACCCTCTTCCCCTCCCCCATTTCTGATGAAGGGTCTAGGCCCGAAACGTCAAGCTTCCTGCTCCTATGATGCTGCTTGGCCTGCTGTGTTCATCCAGCTCCACACCTTGTTATCTAGCACTGAAAGTGTACCTACTTCCCCAAGGACGGTAGTTGTTCAAAAGGGCAGTTCACCATCATCTTATCAGGACAAGTTGGGTTGGGCAATGAATATTACCACATTCCACGAAAGAATAAAAAAGGAATATTAGACATGAGGATCATTAATGGGAGCAACCACATTGTAGCTAAATAATGATGTCCACAGCAGCCCCATCTAGCAAAGATGCAGTCATGTTTAAAAACAGTTACATGTACTAACAAAGAAACAGTTGACTAAATTAATAGTGACCTTTGAAGAAACAAGAACAACTATGTTAATAAAGGAAATGCTTTGGACATTGCTAACGAGTTTTCAGGAAGTGCTACACTGTAAGCATTGGATCAGGCACAGTGTCAGGGCCGTTGTTATTTTAAACATAGTTAAATGATTAGTAGAATCTTGTGAATGTGCACCAACTCCACCCAGCAGCCCGCAAAACATGACAGGCTTTGCTGGTCAAGCTTCCCACATGTTGAGTCCCTGGGCCATTAGTTGTCGCTTGAGGACCTTAGCTCTAAACAGGGCAACAGCATGGATTTTCCAGCCATGAACTTAACTGGTGGCAGTAAGATGAGATCACTACCTTTTACTCTACCTGATTAAATGCCCACTTACCATCTAAATTTGCCAAGGTGTAGGGCACATGATGCTGCTCTTAGACTTATTTTTAGAAGAATATAAAGGTCATTGAACAGGTGCAGAAGAGAATCACCAAGACAGTATTTTCTGTGACACCACAGAAAAGCAAACGATTAATATTGATCAATGTGTGTAAATTTACATTTGTTCAGATAAGATAAATTAAGACAAGTATCTTCCAATATTCACTGAATCAGTAACTAAAAGTAAGTATACTTTGGATTCAAATGGAAAATTCTGATGCACACAATGCAAATCTGAAAAAATAATAAATGGTCAGATGCTAAAACAACCAATGTACAGAAGCTCAATCCTTCAGTGAAACTTAAAATTCTACCCATTCTCCCAATTGAAAAACATGAAGTACACATGCAAATACAGTCCTTGAAAAAGCTAACAATATTTCAACATTTGAGCTCTATTTGGTTTGAGGGACATCTAATACTGTTTTTAATGCAATCTATGTTACTTCTGATTGACAAGCAAATTGACATGGATCAGCTATTGGCTAACACATGGGATTGGGGTGAATAATGCATTCAAAAATCAGGGCAGATACTGTAGTTGCTAATAAGCATAATCAATGATTTATCCTTTTCATCAAGAAAAATGGACAGAATCACAATTCAATTTATAAAACACAAGTAAAATCCTTGCAATAAATATGGAACATAAACTTGGTTCATTCACTCACAGTAAACTGAAGTCTTCGGATCTACTGGAAAGTTCATTTTTGACAGTTAACAAGTTAGTCAAATAGTAATTGCCAAAAACAACAAACAGAACTGCCTACCGTTTCACCCCTTCAATTACCCCATAGAGCTTATTTGTTCCTGTCCCAATTTTGGTTTTCTCTTTTTCCGTTTTCTCCGTCTCTTCTTTCATCTGCAGCTCTTCCAATACCTACGTGCCATGAATTCTAACAATTTCCTGATCCTTCTCCTTTTTCACTATAAATGTTCTGCACCTCAATCTCCCACCATAATATGCCTTGCCTGTTCCTTTAATAAGCTCACCTAGTCTAATACACACACACATAAACATATGAATTAGGAGCAGGAGTAGGCTACTCAGGTCCACAAGCCTCCTCTACCATTCAATAAAATCGTGGCTGATTTGATTACTTCACATATCCATCAATCCCTCAGCCCTTTGTATTAGAAATATTCAATGATTCTGCTTTCGCTCCCCTTTGAAGCGGACAGCTGTGAACATATAACAACAAAATTCAACTTATCCCTTTTTAAATGGGCTACACCGTATTTTTAAATAGTAACACCTAGTTCTAGGTTCTTTCACAAGAGGAAACATCCTTTCCACATCCACCATGTCAGGACATTGGGTGTTTCAACGAAACTTCCATTTAGCATTACTTTCCTCCATTCAAATTGTGTCTATCTTTTGGCTTTTATCATTTCCTCTAAACAAGAAATGTTGCTGTGGGAGCTGACACTGATCCTAGCTACGCCTGATTACTTGTGGGATACATGGAAGTTTCTTTGTTCCAGTACACAGATCCCAACCCTTTCCTCTTTATCTGGTATTGGTGCACGGCTGCATTGGTGTCCTAGATAACAAGGCATGGGGCTGGATGAACACAGCAGGCCAAGCAGCATCACGGGAGCAGGAAAACTTGACGTTTCGGGCCTAGACCCTTCATCAGAAAATGCATTGGTGTCCTTTCTTGTTACAGTTCCAACAAGAAAAGTTAATCAGCTTTGCTACAATTTCCATTCTCCTCCCACTTCACACAATCTATTTGCAACTCCTCCCTTTTTTTGAATTCTCTTTCTCTGGCAACAGGCTTTCAATCAATACCTACTGTAACCCATGGTTTCCACAGCAACCTTGATTACACTTCCTTCTATCCCATTGTCCATAAAAACTATTACAATCTCATACCTTGTCCCTTTCTATTCTGAGAATGCTACCTTCCAAACTCATGCTTCTGATTCCCTTTTTCCCCAAGCAATGATTCCCCTACAGTTTGGTTTGCTGGGTCCTCAACCCAGTCAGTTCTATTTCCTAGGCTGACTCTTATTCTTTCTCCTGTGGGGCCAGTGGATCTGATCTGTTTGTATTTCCAGAAGGCGTCTGACAAGGTGTCACAGCAGAGGCTGAGAAATAAGAGGCCACGGGGTTGGGGGCAAGGTACTGGCATGAATAAAGCATTGGCTGATGGATAGAAGGCAGAGTACAGAGGGAAAAAAAAAGTGTCTTTTCCAGGAGGGCAGCTGGTGACTGGTGGGGTTCCACAGGGGTCAGTGTTTGGACCACAACTATTCACATTACACATTAACAACCTGGACAAAGGAACTACGGTCATTATTGCTAAGTTTGCAGATGACAGAAAGGTGGAGGGTCAGGTTGTGCTGAAGTGTGGAGGCTGTAGAAGGACTTGGACATGCTAGGAGACTGGGCAAAGAAGTGGCAGATGGAATACAATCTGGGGAAGTGTGAAATTTCGCACTGTGATTGGAAGAATAGAGATGCAGGCTATTTTCTAAATGGTGAAAGGCTTCGGAAATCTGAAGCACAAAGGGGCTTGAAAGTCCTAGTTCACGAGTCAAGATGTATAAGGCTCTGGTTCGACGGAATTTGGAATAGTGACAGCAGTTTTAGGCCTTGTATCTAAGGATGGATGTGCTGGCATTACAAGGGTCCAGAGAAGGTTCACAAGAATGATCCCGGGGATGAAAGACTTGTCATATGAGGGGCAGTTCAGAACTCTAGGCCTGTACTTAATGGAGTTTAGAAAGATGAGGGGGAATCTCACTGAAACTTACAGAATACGGAGAGGCCTATATAGTGTGAACATAGAGAAGATTTTTTTTCACCATTAGGCAAGTGTAGGAGCTGAGGGCATAGCCTCGGAGTGCAGGGACAACGCTTTAGAACGGAGATGAGGTGGCATTTCTTCAGCCAGAGGATGGCAAATCTATGGAATGCATTGCTGCAGAGGGCTATGGAGGCCAAGTCATTGAGCGTATTTAAGACTGAGATAGATAGGTTCTTGATTAATAAGGCAATCAAGCATTATGGGGAGAAGGCAGGGGAATGGGGGTGAGAAATATATCAGCCGTGATTAAATGGCAGAACAGACACAATGGACTCAATGGCCTAATTCTACTCCTACATTTCCTCCCAGAATCTGAATAGGGCTCTCAGCACTTACACTTCACCAGCCTCTGCCATTTCCATTGTCTCTAGTGTGATACCCAAACACATCTTTCCGTCTGCATGCCTTACAGCATCTCGAAAGGACTGTTCCTTCCAAAGCACCTGGTCCACTCTTTAATCACCATTAAACCTACCCCGTTCTCAAGGCACCTTTACGTGGCAGCTCAGGGGATGTAAAACTTACCCTTTTGACTCTACCTGACATTGTCTAAGCTCCCAACACTCCTTTCAAGTGAAATATTTACATACTTCTTTCAATATGGTACATTACACCCAGCACATGCAGACTGGACACAATGCAGACCTAAACACCGATGAGGTGACAAATTTACAGATGACCTCTGTTCACTCTGTAAGCTTGACCCCGAGCTTCCAGTCACTCGCATTTTCATTCCCCACCTAATCTTTAAACTGGGCCATTTCAACTTAACACTGAGTTTAACGAGTCCAGATCAGAACTACTGCTCCCATTTTTTAAGCGTCAGATGATGATAATGCTCTGCTTTTGGAACTTACTCCTTCTTTAGACTCACCTTTTGTTCACTTGTCACATTACAGCTTCATTTTGCCTTGCACCAACACCCTTTTTGCCATTTATTCCTCCATCCTATCCCTACCCCTTTTCTTTTTCCCCCTTCCCTCCTCCTTTCTTTGCACTTGTTAACAACTTGTTACATCTTGAACTATTCCCAGTTCTTATGAAAGGTAATTGACCTGAATTGTTAACTCAAGTACTCTCCACACAGATGCTGCTTGAACTTCTGAATATTTCCAGCATTTTCTGTTTTTATTTCAGAATAACAGTAAATGACCTCAGAGTGGTGTTTGTAGGCCTTCTGCAGTAATACTGAAGAAAATTTAAATTTAGGAATCTCCCCCCAACTATTCCCATTACGAGTACAGTGCCTGCACATTAGATTCCCATTTAGTTGCTCTGTACTGGCAGTCTTTCGCCCTTAGGTTACTACCTGGAGTCTATTCCCTTTCCACCTGCTACCATTGATGCAAAGATAGCCATCACTCTCCCACAGAAGCATCGGTCTAGAAACTGGTCGGAGATGAGACCATGCTAATAGACGGCCACAACAGCCAGGGGTGAGAAACAGCCTGTGTGCCTACCTTCAAAATCACCTCTGGGTTAAAATTCAGCTCATGATATCAAGTCAACTCATAAGCAGTATATACAGTGAATTACATTATTGTATTAGATTTTAGACAAAAATGCATATTCCTGAACAGAAGATACAAAACCGCCTGGAGGAGTGACCAACACTGCTAAACTTGACAATATTGAAGGCAGGTCCAAGATTTGAAACACCAGCCAATAGTTAGGGTTCTTCAGTTGGTTGCCACTATTTATTACTAAACACAGAAACCTATGTTACAATGTCGCAACACAATAAACAAATGGTTGAAAACTGGTGACATTTACTATAGGTGAGTAAGTTTTAATGACAAAAAGTTGCATAGGAAGAGCTGGACAGAATTTAATCCTGCCTCTATTAAATTAATGTGACTTCCATCAATGCCCCTCCTTATAATGAATCCAGCTATTATACATCAGTTCACAGATCTTTGTTAAACTTTGTAAAGTTGACATGTGTTAATCCAGTTAGGTTACTAAATGTTGGACTCCAGTATTTAGTCACCTCCTTTCTCAATTACATATAATTGTTTTGTTTTTTTTATGAAGCACTATATCTCTTTGATTGGACCCTCCCTTCCTCCTCCTCCTCCAAGGGCTCTTTTGGCTGATTCTGCTTCAAGATTTCAGTGTGTTTTCTGGACTGCATTCACGGAGCTAACTTCAGCCTAACACAAGATGTCATTGACCTTTCTACAAATCTGCTCCACCAATCTATCATGGCTGATATATTTCTCAACCACATTCTCCTGTCTTCTCATCAAAACCCTTGATCCCCTTACTAATCAGAAGCCTATCTATCTCTGTCTTACATACACTCAATAACTTGGCCTCCGCCCTCCACAGCCTTCTGTGCCAATGAGCTCTGGCTGAAATAAGAAATTTCTCCTCATCTCAATTCTAAAGAGTCGCCCTTTCACTCTGATGCTATGACCTCAGGTCTTAGTCTCTCCTACTAATGGAAACATCTTTTCAAGTCCACTCTATCCTGGCCTCTCAGTATTCAGTAAAGTTCAATGAGATATCCCCTCATCCTTATGAACTTTATCAAGTACAGGCCTCAACCGCCCCTCATAAGACAAATCCCTTATCTCCAGGATCAATCTTGTAAACCTCCTTTGGACCTCCTCCAATGCCAGCACATCGTTCCTTATTTATGCGGCTCAAAACTGCTCTCAATAGTCCAAACATGGTCTGACCAGAGCCTTACACATCCTCAGCAATACATCCCTGTTCTTGAACCCTAGCCCACTCAAAATGAATGTGCCTTTCTAACTGCCGACTGAACCTTCATGTTAACCTTAAGAGAATCTGAACTCGGACTCCCAAGTCCCTTTGTGCTCCAGATTTCTGAAGCCTTTCCCATTAGAAAATAGTCTATACCTCTATTCTTCCCATCAAAGTGCATAACCTCATGCTTTCCCACACTGTTTCCATCAGTCACTTCTTTACCAATTCTCTAGCCTGTCCAAGTTTTTCTGCAGCCACCCTAGGTCCTCAACATTACCTGTCCCTTCACCTGTGTCATCTGCAAACTGAAACAATGCCCTCAATTCCTTCATCCAGATCATTAACTTACAAACTGAATTGCTATGGTCCCAACACGGACTACTGTGGAACTCCACTAGTCACTGGCTGCCATCCTGATAAAGACATCTTTTATCGCATTCTTATTTAGCAGCCTCTTGTGCAGCACCTTGGAAATCTAAATAGATCACATCCACTGGCTCTCCTCTGTCTAACTTGCTTGTTACCTCCTCAAATAATTCTAAAAGATTTGTCAGGCGTGACCTCCTCTTCACAAAGCCATGCTGACTCAGCCCTATTTTACCATGCACTTCCAAGTACTCCACAATCACATCCATAATTACAGACTTTCAAACATTACCAGGTCAGGCTAACTGGTCTATAATTTTGTGTCTTCTGCCTCCCTCCTTTCTTAAACAGGTGTGTTACATTAGTCATTTTTCAGTCCTCTGGGACAATCCCTGACTCCACTGATTCCTGAAAGATAATCATCAATGCCTCGACTATCTCCTTCAGGGCCAAGTATAGTGATTTATCCACCTTCAGACCTTTCAGCTTCCCCAGCACATTCTCCTTGGTGGTGGCCACTACCCCCCGACTCACTTGAAGTTCTGGTATACTACTTATATATTCCACCATGAAAACTGATGAAAAGTACTTATGTAGTTCCTCCACTGTTTCTTTGTTTCCCATTACTACTTCTCCAGCCCATTTTCCAATGTCCACTTTTGCCTCTTTCTTATCATTTAGCTATCTAAAAAACTCCTGCAATCTTCTTCATATTACTAGCCAGCTTACCCTCATTTTTCATTTTCTCCTCTCTCATTGATTTTTTTCAGTGGTCCTCTGCTGGCTTTTAAAGACCTCCCTATCCTCTGGCTTTCCACTCATCTTCACAACATTGTATTCTTTGTCTTTTGCTTTTATGCTGTCCCTGACTTCCCTTGTCAGCTATGGTTACCTCATCCACTCTCCCCTTAGTATATTTCTGCTTCCTTGGAATGAATTTCTGCAGTTGCTTCCAAATTGCCCCCAGAAACTCCTGCCACTGCTGCTCCACCATCTTCCTTGCTAGGCCCCCCCTTCCAAACAACTCTAGCCAGGTCTCCTTCATGTCTTTATATTTACCTTCAATCAATTGTAACATCTGATTCAAGCTTGTCCCTTTCAAACTGCAGGGTGAATTCAATCACATTACGATCACTGACCCTTTGGGCGCCTTCACCTTCAGCTCCCTAAATCAGGTCTGCCTCATTGAACATCACCATAACCAGAATTCAAGTCAACACAGTGTGGAGCCGGAGAAACACAGCAGGCCTGGCAGCATCAGAGTAGCAGGAAAGTTGACAATTCGGGTCAGGACCTTTCTTCAGAAACAGGGAGGGGGAAAAATGCTCCATCTTGGACCATTTCCAATACCTACTCCCCGCTTCCTGGACATCTCCATCCCCATCTCTGGTCACCACCTCAACACCGACATCTATTTCAAGTCCACCGACTCCCATAGCTACCTGGACTACACCTCCTCTTACCTACCTTCCTTCAAGAATGCGATCCTCGATTCCCAATTACTCCACCTCCACCACATCTGCACCTACGATGGAGCATTCCACTCCTGGACGTGCCTGATGTCCTTTTTCAAGGACTGGAATCTACCCCCTCCGGTGATCAAAAAAGGCCTCAACCACATCCCTTGTGTTTCCTGCACTTTGTAGAATCCCTCCAGTGAGGAAGGAGGCCATTCAACCCCACATATCCACACCAACTCTCTAGAGAGTATCCCACCCAGATTCTTTCCCTCCCCCTACCTTATTCCTGTAACCCTGCATTTCCCACTGCCAATCCACCTAACCGGCACACCTTTGGACTGTGGGAGGAAACCGAGGCACCCAGAGGAAACCCACGGAGATATGGGGAGAATGTGCAAACTCCAAACAGACAGTCACCTGAGGCTGGAATTGAACCCGAGTCCCCTAGCACTGTGAGGCAGCGGTGCTAACCACTGAGCCACCATGCTGCCCTCAAATCCCCTCTCTCCAACAAAAATAAACACAGAATCCCCCTGGTCCTCCACATCCAGCACATCATCCTCCACCACTTCCGCCACCTACAATTCGACCCCATGGCCAAAGTGATATTTCCCTCCCCAACCCCATCTCCCTTGTCCGCTCCACACTAGCCCCACCACCTTTCCCTACAACTGCAGGAAGAGCTACACCTGCCCCCTCACCTCCAAGGTCCAAAGCAAAGTTTCATATCTGACAAGGGTTCAGCTGTACATCCTCCAACTTGGCCTACCATATTCATTGCTCCCGATGTGGCCTCCTCTACATCAATGAGGCGAAGCACAGACTCGGGGTCTGTTTCATGGAGCATCTGCACTTTGTACATGACAAACAACACCTTCCAGTCACCAACTATTTTAACTCCCCCTCCCACTTCCTGGGTAACATGTCCATCCTGGGCATCCTCCTGTGCCGCAATGATACCACATACAAACTGGAGGAGCAGCACCTCATATTCCACCTCAGGAGCCTATAGTCCGATGGCCTTAACACAGAATTCAGCAGTTTTAAAATTTCCCCACCCACAGCATCATCCCACGTCCAAACACCCCTCTCATACCCACCTCCTTGACCTGTCACAACCTGTCCATGTTCTCTCCCACCTATCCGTTCTTCCCACCTCAATGACCAATCCCCACCACGCCCTATCTGCACTCACCTATCACCACCCCACCTACCTTCCCCAGCCCCACCCCTCCTCTCTCTATTTATTTCCCAGCACTCTTCCCCCTCCCATTTCTGAAGAAGGGTCCCAACCTGAAACGTCAGCTAATTGTGCTTAACAAGTCTATGAATATTTCAACAAGTTCGGTGATTCATGATTATCAGTTAGGAGCAGACCCGATGGACTGAATGGCCTAATTCTGTTCCTATATCCTACATCATTATGAAAAGCTGGCTTAATTCACTATACCAGTTATGAAATAGGATTTTACAAGTGATACATCTAGGCGTCATTAATATATTAGAACACACCAGGATTAGTTTCAAATATTTTATGGTTCACTTTCTAAGACAGGCTCATCAACAGAAGAACAAGCACTGGCTAAAACATTTATCTGCACAGTCACAGGCTTTCGTTATTAGCTACAATTTAATATTCAGAACCCTGAAAATTCCTCCTTTCAATGCAGAATAATAAACAACAGTTCTGACATTCAAGATTCTTCAAAAGATTTTTCCTAAGGTTCTGAGGAGATTCAAAATGTGGATGCCAAGATATTGTCTGTCTCGGGGTGGAAATCTGCAACTGGACACATAGCTTATAAATAAGGGAACCACTCATTTAAACCACTCAAATAAAAAGGACCATTTTTATCTCAAAGAGTCATTAGTCTTTGGAATACATTCCTGCATTGAACAGTGAAGGTGAATAATTGCATATAGTTGAAGTTGAG
Organism: Ginglymostoma cirratum; assembly: GCA_024137785.1. NCBI lineage: Eukaryota > Metazoa > Chordata > Chondrichthyes > Orectolobiformes > Ginglymostomatidae > Ginglymostoma > Ginglymostoma cirratum. The sequence goes on from JAHRHZ010000098.1 coordinate 42,770,349, forward strand.
TTACAGACTTTTGATCAACAAGCAAGTCAGATTATTGGGGACAGGCAGGGCAGAGGAGTCCAAGTTGCAATTGGGTCAGCTAGGACATTAACAGGTGCCGGAGCAGACTTGCTCAATGTCCCACTCCTGCTCCGATTTCCTATGTACTTCTTTTCAGAGATGAAAAATACTTAGGTCATTTTTTTAAATTTCCAATTAATATAAAATATATTCCATCGTTTACATACAGAGCTGGGCTTTATTTTTAGCGGCATTCACACAAATGGACAAAACAGCAATTAACATGCAAAGTTGTCACTTTCCAGGCAATAAAATTGCAGCATTTGATGAAAATAAACCAGCCATAAAAATATCTACTTGCAGCTTTTGTAAGTTTATGTTTCTAAGGCAGTAGCTGATTTGTAGAGTTGTCAAACTAGATACTACAATTAAAGATTATTAGAATGTTATTCATTTGATTCATTTGCGGGTCCAACTTGAACATTTCATATTAGAAATAATTTATTGCATCATATAATAGTGCCTTATATGACTGGCCTCTCACCAAGTATACACACCCACCATTTTGGAATTAATATCCTCAAGTATGGAGTAATGGAGGAGGCCACTGATGAAACAGAACTGAAGATGACAGAAGTGTGCATGAGGGGGAGAGAGTGGAGTTGGTCCTAAGAAGTGGGCAGTGCCATGAAGATTGGGAAAGCATTTGGTCATCGATCTATCCTTTGACCAAGGTCCAGTAAGTTTTCCCAACAAAGTGAAGACTCATGCTGGAAAAGGCTTGTATTTTCTCCTGCGTGATGTATTTGGAGCATTTTGAAAGGAGTATAATTACTTTCCTGATTATGATATCCTTCGGTTCTAAAAGATGCGTGACAGACCGGAGGTTGCCACTGGAATGAAAAGACAAGCAAAGGATGAACAGAAAGTTAACTGCCAACAGGAGGGGTCTGCCTGTTTTCTTTGTTTGCACCAATTCCCAGAATTGAGAAGTGCTAAAGAAAAATATATGCAAGGCTATCTCCAGGTGGAACAGTTTTCTGTTTGGCAGTCTTCAACAAATTCTGCTGTTAACTCAGGACTTGGAAAACAGAAACTCATTTATTCCTGGTGTTGCTCATGGCATTCTGTGCTCTTCAGTTTATCAGGGTTGATCCCCTAGCTTAACAATAATAAGAGTGGGGGAATTCGCCAGGCCATTGTGGGTGAATATGATTCTACAACAGATTACCTACAGCACCACATAAATGCCCAGTTTTAAGTTGCTAACTCATTTGAAATCTATCCATTTAGCACGGTGATTGTGTGACCCAAAATGTTGGACAATGACCGCAGAATGAGGATGGGGCTTTATCTCCACAAGGGGTGTGTAGAGGATTATTCCTACCACTATGGTCATGAATAAAAGTATAGAAAAATGCAATTATAGATTAAAATTGTAGCTATATCCTCTTTACCAAATCATTTCATGTACAAGAGTTTATTTTGCAGTTTCAATTGCTTCTCCTTTACAAAATTTAATTAATTCCTAATTGTAATCAAAACAGAACTTCATAACATGCCTTAATGTCCTTCATCATTATAAAGGACATGAATAAATAAATCCACTTTTCTCACTCCCATTCACATATTCTATTGGGAAATAAGAAAGAAACAGTTTCCTCTGGCCGAGGAATCCAAAACAAGGGACATAATATTAAATTCAGTACTGCTTTTTTGCAGGAAAAGTAGATGGTTGTACTCACGCACAGGGGCTGGGAATCTGGAACTCTCTCCCTTAAATGACTGTGAATGCTGGTGATCATTTTATCTTCAAGACTGAAATTAATGGATTTGGCCAACACTTGTTAACTAGCTAATTTACACTCAGATTTTCTCCATTAGATGTTTTTTTTAAAAGGTGTCCATATCAAGGGGTATGGATCAAGGTGACTGACTATACTCAAATACAGATCAGCCTGAATCTAATTGATGGCAAAGCAGGCTGAGGGACCAAATGGCCTTCGTGGCCTGATTCGTATCATCTTCATGCATAGTTTGCCAAATAGTTTGAGTTTTTCTTGTAAAAACACAGACAAAAGAACATTTACATTATCTGCGAGTCTCAGTTGCTCTTCCATGATAGGCTGATATATATACACTTCTAGAGGGTTCACTGTAAATTGCATAAAAATTCATTTTCAGATAGCATTTTTAACTGAAAGGAGCTCTCAACAGATTTTGGAAGGGACCAAGTGTATTTTTCGCTTTTTTTTGGTACATAAAAACAGAAACATTTACAGCACTTGGCCCATAATCAGTTATAATCAGCACGATCCTAAAGTATTGCTGCTGCAGCTCTCAAGATTCCCTCTCTAAACTGTGTAATACTAATCCTTCCAAAATTTGGCTACAGGATTTTGTGCAATAATTCAAATACTACACGTGAGATTTACTTTGCTTAAGGATTGCAAGTATTAGAAGTAGAACTTCTCAAACAATACATTTTCTACAGAATGTTGTCAATAGATTTTATTTCAACCCGAATGTGTTTTCTGGCTCTTGGGAAAAGCCAAAGCATAAAAATGGTAACTTCAAAGAATCTCAGAATTATCATGGTACAGAAGGCGACCATTTGGCCCATCGTGTGTACTGAATGAACATCACGAAGTAGTGATATTATCTTACCCTTCCCCCGTTAGCCCTGCATAACATTTCTATTTAAATCATTTAATTCCCCCTTGAACACATTCATCCCTTGACAAAAAATATGTAGAATTTAACAAACTCACTCTCTATTAGAAAGCCTAATATTTTTTGAAAGCTTGCATTGCTATAAACTGAAACTTCAGGATGCAATACCATCATACGCTCATCGTCAACTTACCAAGGAGTTACTTGTTGGTGCACCAAGACACAAATCAAACCACAAAGTCAGCAATGTAGATAAAGATCTTTTCAAACATTTAGACACATTTCCTTTGCAGTTTTGTAAAGCACAGATAAACAGATGAAGGAGAAACTGTGGCACTCAGGAAATATTCTACTCAGAATCATCACAGGAATGAATTTAAAAATACCTTTATTTGGGGTTGTACCAGACAAACACGAAAAGGATAAGTCTGCTGTATGCATTTAAGGAGGTTTCTACCTTCACTTATATTCTCAATACTTGAGGTGTCCTAAGCATTCTTTGACAAGTTAGCTCTGATCAAAACATTAAACAATCAATCAGAGCTTACACAACAGGAGAACAAGCAGAGTAGCATTTGTCACAGTACCAGATTTATAAAATGCAATCCAGTCCTGATTTAGATGTTCCAAGGTCAACAGACATCAATATAGCGCAGCAAGTGTTCAGGTTGACAATACACAAATAGGGTGAAAAACAGAAAGACTGGATAGGTAGAAGAGGAAACTGATACACAACAACAGAGAAGAAAACAAAAAAGGAATCAGAGGGCAAACTGGAAGTGTGCCTATTTAAGCAAAACACGAAAGGGAGTGAAATGAGTCACCAGACTTTCAGTAAAGGTGATGCAGACAAGATGAAGAGAGATGGAAGCACATCCTTACTGAGCACATTGAAAAGAACAAGCATTTGCCAAAACAAGGCCAGAAAACGAATTTAATAATGTTTCACTTCAGTACCACAAAACTGAACTGCATGAAAACCTATCCTGTATTTTCACTTCATTGCCACTAATTATTTTGCACTGAATTTCAGAGAATTTGATTTTTTCAAAAGCTTAAAACTAGTGTGTTGACTTTGATACTTGACAGATTTGGAATAGTTAGCTTTGATAAAAAAAAATTGAGTACTTAATATTCAATTTTCCGCCGCTTGATTTTCCAAAATACCAGCTGACTGACCCCCACATCTGTTCCCATCAGGTTTAACTCCCTTAACTCAAATTTCAATTCTTATCACAGAACTAAAGAATTCTAGTCAAGGTGACAAATCACATCCTATGTGACTAAGATAACACCGTGTGGAGCTGGAGGAACACAGCAGGCCAGGCAGCATCAGAGGAGCAGAAAAGCTGACGTTTCAGGTCAGGGTCCTTCATTTCTGAAGAAGGGTCACGAACCGAAACGTCAGCTTTCCTGCACCTCTGATGCTGCCTGGCCTGCTGTGTTCCTCCAACTCCACACTATGGTATCTCTGACTACAGCATCAGCAGTTATTATTATCTCTATGTGACTAAGGTCATCTTTCCCTTCTAATCCTGTTTATAGCCTTTGTGATGCAGATCTAGTTGTCATTCATCTACATGAAAACTGTTGTTATGCCTTTAGATGATATCATTGAGGGACAACAGGGAGATGAGAAATAGGAGAGGGACAGGGATAGATCCTTGGAGAAATGCATGGGAGTAAGACAAGAAGCCATTACACGTGATTCTCTGGCTATAATTAAATAGATAAAAATGGGACCAGATGAGAGTAGTCCCACCTACTACAGGACACTGGAGAGTTACAGGGTGAGGATGCAATTGTGTCAAACAAATTTCACAATTCTTTACCTGTGTTAAATTATCAGAGTTGTTATCTAACAGCCAGTATTGGATGAGAAAAAATTTCTCCTAATTTAGGAAGGCTGAACCATTGTTTTTGGATGAAAAACACCCATTTCTGTAGCTACCAGCTTCATCCTTCTCCCTAATAATAGACGCTAAACCAATCTGCTTGCAACCTTATCTTACATTTGATCCTAAGATGAGCTTCCAATCTCATTCATATGCCATCATTAAGTTTGGCCATTTTCACCTCTGTAATATTGTCTGTCTTTGCTCCATCTCAGCTCATCTACTACTGTTACCCCTAGACTTGACTATTTTAATACAATTTTGGGCTGGTCTTTCATATTCTACCTTCTGTAAACTTTAGGTCTCTAAAATTACTTGCAGCAAGTCCAATTCAACCTGCTGACCCACACTGGATCTTGGTCAAGAGTAATCTGGTTTTTGATACTTTCACATCCCTCCAAAGTCTTGCTGTTCTCTATCTCTGGTATGATCTTCAGCCATGCACCCTCTGAATTACCTGAACTCCACTAAATTTGTACTTCTATGCATTCCCATCTGGCCAAGCTTTTGGTTGCTTGACTCAATATATCCTGAGGCTCAATATCAGGCATTGTTTTGTAATGCTCCTGTGAAGGATCTCGGGACATTTCATAGCATTAAAAAGTGTGGGACAAATAAGTTGTTGTTGCTGTTGCATCAAACCACTTTGATTCATTTACCTCTAAATACTGATATTTACTTCTGCCAATAGTTCCTGACCCACACACTTATATCAACTTCAGGTTCTACATAATTACATGCAGAAAGTATACTGATGAGGAAATGATCTTAGTTCAACAATGATGTAGAGGTGTCAGTGTTGGACAGAGGTGGACAAGGTCAGAAGTTACATGACACACTAGGTTATAGTGCTCCACCTGATAAAGGAGCGAGGCTTCAAAAGCTCATGCTTTCAAATAAACCTGATGGACTATAACCTGATGTCATGTGACTTGTGACCCACATCAGCAAGATACTAATTTTAACTACACGTAACATTATTTTTTTTGAGAACACTGTTGTTTTACACAGGAAGTACAAATGAAATTCCACAACAGGAGTGAGAGAAAATCCTTAAATTGGAATGCAGTTTTCTCTGTATCAATAAGCCACGAGGCCGCAGTAACATCACGCTTTCTCACTACCCTATCTTTTACCTGTTATCCACACCAATAATGAATTAGTCAGAGATAGCAAAAATTAGTCATACAGGTTTGTGCAAAGATCAGTGAATATTTCTGCACACAACAAAAACCTAGACTTACTAACCTTGTGTACATCTGTGCAATGCACTCTTTCACATTCCTCTACCAAAAGGCATCTGTCAAGTTGACAGGGAAAACCAGGGATGTTAAGAATGCAGCTACATACCCTGACTGTACGTAAGTTCCACTTGGTTTCAAGATACAAGGAGGAAGTCAGAGCAGCATCGTTGTTGACGTCACGACAGCTGCCTCATTTACACAGCAAGTATCTGAGGAAATGGACACAGACAACGTGGTTACTATTGTTTATTTTTACTGTCGGAAACACTTATACCATTTAACAAACACAATCTTCCTCTCTCAAATTGAATTCAAGGAGCACTGTTTGATCAGCATTGCTCACAAATATCACCTCAAGCAGTACCAGGAGATCCAGAAATTCCATGTACTCTGTTACCCCTCATTGAGGTTGGCTGCTGGAAATCAAGCCTTGCTATTCCCAGAGACATCTTAAAAGTTAAAGATTTGATAGCAGCACACAAAATTCCCCAATTTCCCTGTTTTGGACCCATGTTTCTGGACTTCGCAAAAATTACTATTTATTACAAACAGATTCTGGCTACAAGTAACCAACTATGCACCATTTACAGTGACTCAGTGGTTAACACTGCTGCCTCACAATACCAGGGATCGGATTCGAATACGCCCTTGGGCGACTGTGTGGAGTTTGCATATTCTCCACATATCTCTGTGGGTTTCCTCTGGGTGCTCCGGTTTCCGCCCACAGGGTAGGTGGGGATTGGCCACTCGAAATTGCCCATAGTGTTTGGGATGTGCTGGCTAGGTGGGTTAGCCATGGGAAATGCAGGGTTACAGGGATAGGGTGGCGGTTGGTTCTGGGTGGGATGCTCTTCAGACGGTCAGTGTGGACTTGAAGGGCCACAAGTGCTTCCACACTGTACGGGTTCTGTGTTACATGGGTAGTGAGAAAAACTGTGAAGGCAATTTAATGGTCCCCAACCACAAAGGTGTGCTAAGATGATCCTTTGGCTTGTCAGAACCTGCTGCTCCTCGATTTCTCTTTGGCAAATACTTTCACTTATTGCAGAAGACACAAAATGACTGGTTCACAATTTATAAAGTCTCCCCCACCGTTTGTATGAACAACAGATTTGGTGGCATTATCATTAGAATGTTAATGCAGAAACTCAGCTAATGTTCTGGGGACCCGGGTTCAAACCCTCCCACTGCAGATGGGGTACAAAGTAGAACAAAATAAAATATCTGGAATTAAGAATTTACTGGTGACTATTGTCAATTATAGAGAAAATTCATCTGGCTCACTTATGTCCATCAGGGAAGTAAATCTGCCATCCTCACCCAGCATGGCCTATATACAACTCCAGACCCACAGCAATATGGCAGACTCTCAACTGCCTTCTGAAATGGCCTAGCAAGCCACTTAATTGTACTAATCACTACAAAGCATCAAAAAAGAAATTAAACCGGACAGATCACCTGGTGTTGCAAAAGACAACTGCAGAAATACTCCTGTCAACACTGGAAGGTCTTGCTTACTAATACCTGGGAAATAATGCCAAAATTGGGTGAGCCGTTTTACAGACTGGACAAAAATAGCCTAGACATAATCATACTCATGTATTCATACCTTACACAGAATGTCCCAGACACCATCATCACCATCCCTGGATATGTCCTGGCCCAACACCAGGTCAGATCCAGCAGAGGTGGCGGTGCAGTCATTTACAATGAGGATGAAGTTGTCCTGAGAGTCATCAAAATTGACTTCATAGGATCAGGTTAAATATGGGCAAAGAAACATCCTGCTAATTACTATATACTGTCCTCCCTTAGCTAATGTTGAATAATGCTCAGAGGACAATAGACAATAGACAATAGGTGCAGGAGTAGGCCATTCGGCCCTTCGAGCCAGCACCACCATTCATTATGATCATGGCTGATCATCCACAAATCAGTATCCTGTTCCTGCCTTATCCCCATAACCCTTAATGCCATTATCTATAAGAGCTCTATCCATCTCTTTCTTGAAAGTATCCAGAGACTTGGCCTCCACTGCCTTCTGGGGCAGAGCATTCCATATATCCACCACTCTCTGGGTGAAGAAGCTTTTCCTCAACTCTGTTCTAAATGGCCTACCCCTTATTTTTAAACTGTGTCCTCTGGTTCTGGACTCACCCATCGGGGGAAACATGCTCCTTGCCTCCAGAGTGTCCAACCCCTTAATAATCTTATACGTCTCAATCAGATCCCCTCTCATCCTTCTAAACTCAAGTGTATACAAGCCCAGTCGTTCCAATCTTTCAACATATGATAGTCCCGCCATTCCGGGAATTAACCTCGTGAACCTACGCTACACTCCCTCAATAGCAAGAATGTCCTTCCTCAAATCTGGAGACCAAAACTGCACACAATACTCCAGGTGTGGTCTCCCCAGGGCCCTGTACAGCTGCAGAAGGACCTCTTTACTCCTATACTCAACTCCTCTTGTTATGAAGGCCAGCATGCCATTAGCTTTCTTCACTGCCTGCTGTACAGTAAACACTGATGATGGCAAGGATGCAAAATGTACTCTGGGTGGGGGATTTCAACATCCACCATAAGTGAATAATCCATCTTGATCTCCTGCAGAAATGTCCAGTATCACAGATACAGTCTTCAGTCAATTCAATTCACTCAACGTGATATGAAAGAATGGTTGCAGGCAGTGGATACTGGAAAGGCTATAGACCCTGACAACATTCAAGCAAAGCACTGAAGACTCGTCCTTCAGAACTTACAGCCCCCTTGGCAAGCTCTTCTAATACAGTTACAACACTGGCATCTACCCAACAATGTGGTAAATTGCCCAGGTATGTCCTGTACGCAAAAAGCAGCACAAATCCAACCTAGTCAATTACTACCCTATCAGTCTACTCCCAACCGTAAGTGAACTGAGGATAGTTGTCATCAATACTGTTATCAAACAGCACCTGCTCAGCAATAATCTGTTCAGTGACGCCCAGTTTGGGTTCCATCAGGATTTATGTGCATGGCTGGGGACTCCATCAGGGCCACTCAGCTCCTGACCTCAGTACAGCCTTGAGCTGAATTCCAGAGATGAAGTGACAGTGACTGCCCTTGACATCACTCGAGTGTGGCATCTAGGTCTCCAACAAAACAGGAATCAATAGTTATCGGAGGGCAAATTCTCTACTGAAGTCATGCCCGTCACATAGGAAGATGGCTGTGGTTGTTGGGGGTCGGTCATCTCAGCTCCAGGACATCTCTGCAGGAGTTCCTCAGGGTAGTATCCTAGGCCCAGCCATCTTCTGCTGCTTCAATCAATGGCATTCCCTCCATCATAAGGTCAGAAGTGGGGATGTTCGCCAATAATTGTACAATGTTCAGCAACATTCTTGACTCCTTAAATTCTGAAGCAGTCCATGTTCAAATGCAACAGGATCTGGACAGTATCCACGCTTGGGCTGACAAGTGACAAGTAACATTTGTGCCATATAAATGCCAGGCTATGACCATCTCCAATAAGAGACAAACTACCACCCCTGAATTCCTCCACCATCAACATCCTGGCGGTTATCATTGACCAGAAACACAACTGGACTTGCCACATAAACATAGCGGCTACAAGAGCAGGTCAGAGGCTAGGAATACTGTGATGAGTAACTCACCTCCTGACTCCTCAAAGCCTGTCTACCATCTACAAGGCACAGGTCAGGAGTGTGATGGAATACTCTCCACTTAGCTGGATGGGTACAGCTCCACCAACACTCAAGAAGCTTGACACCATCCAGGATAAAGCAGTCCACTTCACTGACACCAAATCTACAAGCATCCATTCCTTCCATCACTGATGCTCAGTAGAAGCAGTGTGCATAAGACAAACTGTAGAAATTCACCAAAAGATCCTTAGGCAGTGCCTTCTAAACTCATGGTCACTTTCATCCAGAAGGACAAGGGGAGCAGATATGTGGAAACACCACCCCTGCAAGCTCTGCTCCAAGTCAATCACCATCCTGTCTTATATCACAGTTATTTCAGCATTGCTGGGTCAAAATCCTTGAATTCCCTCCTTCAGGGCATTGTAGGTCTACCTAGATTACATGAACTGCAGCGGTTCAAGATGGCAGCTCACCATCACCTTCTCAAGGGCAACTAGGGATGGGCAATAAATGCTGGCCCAGCCAGCAACACTCGCGCCCCATGAATGAATAAATGAGTGCGCTGTTTACACTATAAATGCTGGTAACTTGCTTTGTTTAAAACTGCTGCAATCTTTGGCTTTTGGAAGTCCTTTTCCCACTTCATCAACAATCAAAAATACAGAAAATAAAACATTACAGTTTTTACAACCACTTGAACTTGATCTTCCACCTTCCTGTGAGTTCCAATAATAAGGCTATTTCCTTCCATGTCAGCAACATTGATTGTTTTGACCAACTCTACTACTGCCTAAACTCGATGTGTGCCTTTTCAACCATCTGAAACCAGACTTTTCAAATGCATCCACCAAGTACATGTCATTCAGATTGTCCCAGCCATAGGTCCCTCACACACTTCATCAAACTCTAATGGCCTTCCTTATTGTCATACAGCATGGAAACAGACCCTTCGGTCCAATTCATCCATGCCAACTACATTCCCAAACCAAACTATTCTCACTTGCCTGCATTTGGCCCATATCCCTCCACACCTTTCCTATTCAAACGTCTTTTAAATATTGTAGCTGTACCTGCATCCACCACTTCTTCTGGCAGTTCATTCTGTGTAAAACAAAAAGTTGCCCCTCGTGTGCTTTAAAGTCTTTCTCCTCTCACCCTAAAAATACACCCCTAGTTTCGAACGCCCCCATTTTAGGGAAAAGACCTTTGCTATTTACCTTATCCATGCGCCTCATGATTTTATTAACTTCTAAAAAGGTCATCCCTCAATATCCTACAGCGAAAGAAGTCCCAGCCTATCCAGCCTCTCTTTCCAACTCAAACCCACCATTCCCGGCAACGTCCTGGTAAATCTCTCTAATTTAATAATATCCTTCCTACAGCAGTTTGACCAGAGTGTACACAGTACTCCAAGAGGCCTCACCAACATCCTGTACAACCTCAACATGACATCTCAACTCCGATACACAAAGATCTAAGCAAGGAAGGCAAGCATGCTGAACACCTTCTTAACCACCCTATTTGTGATACAAATTTCAAAAAAATAATATACTGGAACCTGTCTGTTCTACAACATTACCCAGGGCCCTATTAATTGTCTAATCCCTACTTTTGTTTGTTTTATCAAAATGCAATAGTTCTCACATATCCAAATTAAATTCCACCTGCCACTTCTCAGCCCACTGACCCAATTAATCAAGATCTCTTTGTAACATTAGATAACCTCCTTCACTGTCCACTACAGCACGAATTATGGTGTCACCTGCACATTTACTAACCATAACAATAATAAATAACACAAATAACAGATTAACACATAAGCAGACATGTTCCCCTTCCTGTGGATCTCTACTAGGCTAATTTCTGAAATTACATTAGAGATGGTTTGCTTCCAAACTACAAAATGGCCTGCTTCTGACAGGTTCAGAACTTCTGTTAGGTCAGTACAATAGAAGATGATGTCAAATTTGTGCAATGTGCAATAATATTTCATGGATTGCTTTATGTCAGCACTTCCCAACCTCTTCCACTGTGACCAAGATTTAAGATTTGAACATTGTCATAATCCTTAAATGAGAACAGTGATAAAGGAGGAGGGGTAGGAACAGACCTGCACAAGTGAGGGGAACCTGTGAAAGCAGGGGCCTGTTTGAGCAGGAGTGCAGCTGTTAGGAGGTCTAGTGGCTTGTGATGCCTTGGAGATTGTGATGCAAAAATCTCAGTTCATGACCTCACTTTGGTTTCCTACTCCCGCTCTGGGAAACCCTGACACACTCAGTAGAATGCAAGGGGTTGCGCCATAGGTAAAAGAAGCATGTCCCTTAATCATGTGCAAAGAAAATGGACTAATGTTAATCTTTCAGGTCAAGGCCTTACATCAGAACTGGGAAAACGGAATAGGTTTTAAGCAACTAATGGGATAATCGTTGAAAAAGAATAAGGGTCTATGACTGTAGAAAACAGGAAAGATTAAATTACCAAAGCTCCTGGTGCAAAGCCAAAGTGAGCAGGAACAAAACAAGAAAGATTGGAAGAAGTTGTTTCAATAGAGATGAGTCATCAGAATGGTCTTCCTTAAAGGCAGGAGAATATGGAGACCTGACAAGTTGCAGAGTGGGGAGGGGGGTGGTTATCGGGAGTAAGCAGGCAAGGGGAGTAAATCAGATCAGTCATAACCTTATTGAACAGTGAAGCAAACTCGACATGCTGAGTGGCCTATTCCTGCTCCTAATTTGCAGCTTGTTTATATGTTTGCATGCACAGAAGTAGTGTGAATGGAAGAATTCTGAACACCTACCCTTCCAAAACAAAATCAATGGAAAGTAAGACAAAAATTAAAACTTGGAAAGAAAAGGAAACCAACATATAGACAGATTGCAAACTGAAATTAATGAACTCAATTACTGAGTTCAAGGCTGTAAAGTGCCTAATCGTAAAGTGTGTTGCTGATTCTTAAGTTTATGTTGAGGATCAGCGCAATGCCATTATTACAGTAAGCTCAATGTGCTTAGTCTCCTGCAAGGCAGGGAATTAAAGGGCAGATATCTGGAACTTCAGGTCACGCTTTCAGACAGAACAAAGGGGTTCCCACAAAGCGGTTACACAATGTGTGTTTGGTCTTCACAGTAAAATCTGGCTCACCACTCCAGGTCTGAGATAGCACAGGAGAATTACAAGAATGAAAGTAAAGAAAGTAGCCTGAAAAGAGGGATCCTGATACAATACAGTGTGCTGCTACAGCCTCAGAAATAGTGCAATGTTATGTTCTACTGATCTCCCTACCATAGTCTCAAGTGATCAGGGATCAGCTGAAAAGTGGAACTGAGGCAGATTAGCCATGACCTGTTTTATTCACTCGCAGGATGTAGGTATCACCGGCTGGACCCACATTTACTGCCCATCCCTGGCTGACATTTACTGGTGAAGCAAGTTCAAAGGGATATAAGGTTTGTTGCTGCTCCTATTTCCCTTGTCCTTAACAATTGCTAGTAGGTATCCTGCAAGACAGAGCCAACTTAGCTTGGTATGATCAATAATGCACAACAGTACCTAATTACCTAAACAAGAAGCAAAATCTTGGAGATGCTGGAAACCTGAAACACTCACACAATGCCAGAATCACTTATCAAATCAATAAGCATATTATGGAGAGAATAACAGGCCAGCTCATGTTTCAAATGTAGACCTTTGGTACAGCCAAAACATTACTGTCTCTTCTCTTCACAAACACTAATTGCCAGTATTTTACAGTTTCTGATTTTGCTACAAAACGATGCTTGATTTAACATTACTTATTTTAGATCCTGACTGACCCACTTGTATCCTTCTTCAGAACCTGCCTCTCTTTATGAATTTCGGAAAAGGGAATAAAACAAAAACACAAGTTTCTGGAAAAACTCAGCAGGTTTGGCAGCATCTGTGAAGAAAAATCAGTGTTAACATTTTGGGTCTGGCAACCCTTCCTCAGAACTGATGGTAGCTGGGAAAATATTGGTTTATATGCATAAGATAGGTTGGGGGAAGGCATAAGATGTAATTGATAGGTGAGGATAGAACCTAAAGGTAGAGAAGAACAGGTGGACAGACAAAGGAGTATATAACAATCTGGCTAGGGGGATGAAGAGCTGTTAATGGAGACTGTTCGTGGTTAACAATGGATAGTGTGTCTTGGCAGGCTATGTGATAACAAGGCCTGGTTTGTGAGGTAGGATGCTAGAACATGGGAGAGTTCAGGCCCTCAAAATTACTGAACTTGACATTGAGTTCAGAGGGCTACAGGGACCCCAAGCAGAAAATGAGGTGTTGTTCTTCCAGCTTGTGCTGAGCTTTGCTGGAACACTGTAATAAGTCTGAGACAGAGATGTTGGCCAGGGAGCAGGGCAGTGTGTTACAGTGGGAGACAACTGGAAGCTCAGGGTCTTTTTGTAGATGTTCTGCAAAGCGGTCACCCAGTCTACACTTTGTTTCCCCAATGTACAGGAGACCACATTGTGAGCAGTGAATGCAGTATACAAGGTTCTGGGAAATGCAGGTAAAGTGCTACTTCACCTGGAAGGTTTCTTTGGGCCCTTAGATACTGGGGAGGGAGGAGGTAAATAGGTAAGTGTTGCATCTTCGCTGGTTACAGGGGAAGGTGCTGTAGGAGTGAAGGAAGAGTGGACCAGGTGTCCCAGAGGGAACAGTCCCTGCAGATGGCAGACAACAGAGGGGAGGGGAACATCTGTCTGTGAATTAAGAGAAGGGATTAATGGCCATGACACTTGGGAAAATTTTCCTGCTGGTTTTCAATAGTGCCATGGTATAAGTACACCCAGAACTGCAGACAGAGCCTGGGTTTAACCTCCAACACTCCCTTGAGGCTGTCTCAGCCAAGAGTCAATGAAGTAGATCATGAACCAACAACTTCTTGACTCAGAGATTAGAGTGCTACCGACAGCCAAGGCTGAAGTTTAAATTTCTCTCCACAAATCATAATGCAACATACATGTTCATCATTTTCATCAGACCTTTTGTTTGCAATGAAACACTCTTCTTGATGACTCTAGTCTATGCACCAAAGAGGGCAAACGCCAAACTGCAGTCAAATCTTTGCCTTTCTTTCCCTATGTAGGCTATTTTTAATGCTCCCTGGCTATCAGATCTTCTTTCCTACCGAACAGAAGGTCAGCTCCACTAGTAACAATGAGCAGAGCAAGATAGCAGACAAATGATGATGTGTTCAAAGCTTTCTACACCCATTTCGAGCAGAATGCCAGCAGTATGGTTTCACATGCTCTGACAGCCCCGGACACACCTGTTCCCACTGTCACCGCTGCAGACTTCAGATCGATCTTCCTAAGAGTCCACGCAAGGAAACCGACGGGCCGGAACGGAGTCCCCAGCCGTGCACTTAGATCTTGTGCAGACCAGCTGGCGGAGGTACTCACTGACATCTTCAGCCTCTCTCTCCTACAAGCCAAAGTCCCCACCTACTTCAAAGAAGGCCATCATCATCCCTGTACCAAAGAAAGCACATGCAATGTGCCTTAATGACTACTGCCCAGTGGCTCTGACCTCCATAATCATGAATTGCTTCGAAAGGTTAGTCATGGCTCACATCAATTCTACCCTCCCAGCCTATCTCGATTGCCTGCAATTTGCCTACTGACAAGGTCCATAGGTCCACAGCGGACGCCACTTCTCTAGCCCTGCACTCATTCCTGGAACATCTGAACAACAAGGACACCTATGTCAGACTCCTGCTCATCGACTACAATTCCGCCTCAACGCCATTATTCCCTCCAGACTGATCTCAAAACTCCAGAGACCTTGGTCCCAGCTCTGCCCTCTACAACTGGATCCTCAGCTTCCTGACCTAGAGACTGCAATCAATGAAGACAGACCCTGCACCTCCTCCACAATAATACTTAACACTGGAGCCCCCAAAGGATGCGTCCTCAGCTCCCTACTGCACTCACTGTACACCCACGACTATGTAGCCAAATTCTGAACAAACGCCATCTACAAGTTTATTGCTGTCAGCACCATAGTAGGACGGATATCAAACTATGCTTAGTCAGATTACTGTAAAGGTGATAGAGGGCTTGGTGTCATGATGCAATGATAACATTCTCTCTCTCAATGTCAGCAAAACAAAAGAACTGATCATTGACTTCAAAGAGAAAGGAGGACAACATGCCCCCATCTACATCAATGAAATGGAGGTTGAGACAGTTGACAGCATCAAGTTCCTTGGAGTGATGATAGCCAACCAGCTGTCCTGGACTTCCCACATAGATGCAACAGTCAAGAAGGCATAACAATGCCTCTTCTTCCTCAGAGATAAAAGGTACTGCAGATGCTGGAGAATCTGAGATAACAAGCATGGGGCTGGATGAACACAGCAGGTCAAGCAGCATCACAGGAGCAGGAAAACTTGACGTTTCGGGCCTAATCTTCTTCCTCAGACAGCTTAGGAAATTTAGCATGCCCATAAGGAGCCTCACCATCTTGTACAGATGCACCATTGAAAGCATCTGTCCAGGTGCATAAAGGCCTGGTATGGTAACCAGGAGGTGGTGTGCACAGCCCAGACCATCATGGAAGCTAACCTTCCATCCATGGACTCCATTTACACTTCTCATTGCTACGGAAAGGCTGCCAACATCAAAAGTCCATCCCACCCAGTAAGGCTCTCCTACAATCTCTTCCATCAGGCAGAAGTTACAGAAGCTTGAACACACCAGCAGGTTCAAGAACAGCTTCTTTCCAGCCGTTATTAGACTGATAAATGCACTGTCTATCTTAAAAAAAGGCGTTGATCTTGTTAATGTTGATCTTGCTTTGCGCACATTCTGTGCAGTGTAACCTGTATGGCCTGACTCCATCCAAGTTCTCCTCACTCTACGATCTGTTTATCATTGCTTACTACGATCTACCTGCACTGCTCACAAACAGAGCTTTCCACTGTGCTTACGTACATGTGACAATACATCAAAATCAATGAATTAAGCAATTCCAGGAAGTTAGCAGCGAAAAAAATTCATGTGTCATGTTGCTATGTCATGCTAGTCCATCAGTTTTCCAGTAGGTGATTTCAAAACCCAATACTGACATCTAACAGGATGAAGAAGGCCACTCATTACAAGACAGAAAGAGAAAGCAATAGAACAGCAGTTTGAAAAAGAACATGGAGTAATATAGCATGGAAACAGGCCCTTCAGCCCAAACTGATCCATGCTGACCATGGTGCCGATTCAGCTATTTCCAAATCCCTCTGAACCCTTCCCATCCAAATACTTTTTGAATGCTACTATAGTACCTGCCTCAGCCACTTTCCCTGGTAGCCCCTTTCATATACGTATCACTCTCTGAGTGAAGAAGTTGCTCCTCAGGTCCTTCTTAAATCTTTCCCCTCTCACTTTAACCTTATACCCTCTCGTTTTCAATTCTCCATCCCTAGGAAAAAGACTATATGCATTCATCCTGGGTTAAAATTGTATCAGAGATAAAAGGTACTGCAGATGCTGGAGAATCCGAGATAACAAGCATGGGGCTGGATGAACACAGCAGGTCAAGCAGCATCATAGGAGCAGGAAAACTTGACGTTTCGGGCCTAAACCCTTCATCAGAAATGGGGGAGGGGAAGAGGGTTCTGAAATAAATAGGGAGAGAGGGGGAGGCGGATAGAGGATGGATAGAGGAGAGGATAGGTGGAGAGGAGGCAGACAAGTCGAAGAGGCGGGGATGGAGCCAGTAAAGGTGAGTGTAGGTAGGGGGGTAGGGAGGAGATAGGTCAGTCCAGGGAGGACGGACAGGTCAAGGGGGCGGGATGATGTTAGTAGATAGGAGATGGGGGTGTGGCTTGAGGTGAGAGGAAAAACAGGTTAGGGAGGTGGAGATGAGCACCTGCACATCTGCCAATGTGGTATACTGCATCCGCTGTACCCGTTGTGGCTTCCTCTACATCGGGGAAACCAAGCGGAGGCTTGGGGACCGCTTTGCAGAACACCTGCGCTCAGTTCGCAACAAACAACTGCACCTCCCAGT
>JAHRHZ010000098.1:42792829-42812298 GCA_024137785.1 Ginglymostoma cirratum
AGGGTCTAGGCCCGAAACGTCAGCCTTCCTGCTCCTCTGATGCTGCATAGGCCTGCTGTGTTCATCCAGCTCTACACCTTGTTACCTCAGATTCTCCAGCATCTGCAGTTCCTACTATCTCTGAAACACCTTTTCATTCTCTCAGCATTTAACAAACACCCGACACCTTTGTTCCTCTTAAAAAACTCCCACTAATCCACATTTTATATTCATCAGCCATGCTTTTGGCCATACTCTCAGCTTGTCCAAATCCCCTTGAAGTCTTTTCACATCCTCTCATAACTCGTATTCCCATCAAATTTTGTATCAAATGCAAGTGGAAATATTACAATTGCCCCAAATCATCTACACAGTTGTGAATAACTGGGGCCCAAACACCAATACTGGTCATAGTCTGCCATCCTGAGAATGGTCTATTTATTCCCAATATCTGCTTTCTGCCTGCTAATTAATCCACAAGGCAGGGTTCATTCTGGGATCATGACAGAAGACACAGGAAGACTTCCTGAAATAATTAAGAGCCAGTGGTCTAGTGAGAACGTGAAACTGAGAGAAAATCAATATTAATTTTAAAATAAGTTGCACTAAAACAAATTAATGGAACTGAAATTTGATAAACTCCCAGGACTTAAAGACCTTCATCCGAGAGTGTTGAAAGGTTACAGAAATACTGGATGCATCAGTGATCAACTTTCAAAATTCTGTTAATTCTGCAACTCTGCCAGCAGACTGGAAGGCCATAAGTGTAACTTCACTTTTTAAGAAAAAGAGAGATAAATGTGGAATTACAGACCTAGTATTACAGGCTAGTTTATTACCCCAGTCCCATGCATTTTAATTTTGTTTACTCACTTTCTGTCTGAGACTTTATCCAGTGCTTTTTCAAAGTCAAAACACACCACATCCAATGATCTTCTACCTCAACACCACATTCTCACACTATCCCTGTAATCCTTCGATGTCACTTATCAATGTTGCTTATAATATTCTGAAGAAACTCTCAGGTTTGTCAAACATAAATCCATGTTGACTCTGTCCAATCAGACAATTATCTTCTAAATATCCAGTACAGTAATTATATCCTTTATAGCAGATTCACTTGCCCTATTCCTGACATCAAGTCAGCAGGTCTGTTAAGCCAGGTTGATCTCTCTCATTCCTTCCTTAAAAAGACTGAAGTTACACTTATGACCTTCCAGACTGCAAATACAACTGTCGAATTAACAGAATTTTGAAAAATGGTCACCGATGCATCCAGTATTTCTGTAGCTATCCTTTTCAACATGGTCGGCTGAAGGTCTTTGGGTCTTGAGGATTTATCAAATATCAGTCCCATTAATTTGTTCAAATGTAGTTTTTTTCCCCAACTAATACGGATTCTCTCAGTTCCACATTCTCACTAGCCCCCAAATCATAATTATTTCAGGTAGTATTCTCCCATCTTCTATTGCGATCCCAGAACGAAACCTGTCTTGATAGATCATATGGGCCGGACGCTTTCATCTTACATCACACTTCCTCTGTGAAAGCAGACACAAATGGCTGAACTTTTGCCTTTTAGCTAAGTCTGAGATACATTGAGTGTTTTGTTTTGGAAGGTTTGTCGCTGTGAGGCCTAGCAAGTTCTCCTGTCTTATCTGAAAGCAAACCAACCTCTCCTCAATGGTTACCAACATCTTCCCATGACATCACTTACATCTGATTTCTGCCCCATCTTACCATGCACCATTCCCAAATCAACTCACCACTCAGTGCATTTCCTTGAATTCAATGGCATCCCTTGCACCAGCGCCATCTTTAAAACCTCACTTTGCACCCAGACAAGCACCGTCAGTCTGGAGCTGCCATGCACAGTTCCTGACATTTGCTCAGATATGTGGACTGGATCTTGGATCTTCTGCTGGACAGGGTAATACCAAGACAGATGCCCTCCTCCTCAGGACCAAAAGTGGAGGCCGTGACAGCACACCATGCCAGCCTGGTCTAAGATTAATACCTGGGTGAAAACAATCTCAGCTGCAGCTGAAGTAGTGCCCAGGGCTGTAGGAATAAGGTCAATGTCCTTCTCTACTCCACTTGCGTAAGTGTCACCATCTTGTCTTCAATACACCACACTCATGTTCTACCACTCCCACTACTTCCTGTAATATCTTTCCTCACTTGTTCTCACCCACCCCAATCCCCAACACCACTACCCCTGCATACCCTTTGCAATGCTTAACTGACTCACTCACCTCCCAACCTGTATCAACAGTAATAGCTGTGCCATCTACTATCACCTCCGATAATACCTGCCTATCTTTCATTCCAGGAGGAAAACTGACCACAATAGAGCAGAAAGAGGCAAGATGGTATGTCTGTTGCCCATCATTCAGCTTCTCATACCGTCTATGCAGAGAGGATCCTGATGCTGACCACTCCAAGCAGGGCATGGACAAGCGTTGGAGGAGACTTTGAATTACTGTGCCAGAAAGCCCTGAACTGTCAGTCGGACATGTCGGAGCACGATAGTAATATGATCCTGGTATCTGTGGCTGAAGAGGTAAAGCACAAAAAGGGAGGGCAAGGCAACGTGCAGGCATGTATTGAGTATCCAGGTAAGCTAAGAGTGAGTGAGTGCTATAAGAACAAGTGAAGAGCCCAGAGAAGCTGCCTAGTCCAATCCATGAGCTGGTGCATGTCCCTAAAGCATCCTTGCTACAGATTTATGACAATAGTCACTAGTGCCGCCCGAGGTGCAAAAGCATCCTGTAAGTGGTTCAAAAATATGCTACGAGAATTCTTAGAGGCTGGCACATAGCAGATGGAAATGTCCACGGATGTGGGGTGCAGGTGGCTGGTACGGATACTGCGTGCTGTAAGACGTTCATGCTTGGTCTACAGCATGGAGGTTGTTTGAAGGAAGTGGCCAGCTGAATACATCAGGTGCTTAGCCTGACTTCCATGTCAAGAATTCTCGACATCTAGGTTGTTCTGCTCATTTGTTAAGATAGGAAGCTGCATATTAATGAGGAAATACATGCAGTTATTAAGGTTGTCAATTTAAGAAAGCCAGTTCCTTTGAAGAAACTGACCAGGGTCTCAGACAGATACTGCTCACTTGAACAGAAATGCCCAAGTTATCAGCACAGCAAAAAGTGACCGCAACAGTGATCAGTCATCGCAATAACACTGGGACGTCGTACGAGATCTATCCCGGATGAGCCTCCAACAGTTCAAAACATAATGGTTTGTTGGTTTCCAATGTAAATACAATGAATCAAGTCACTCTGCAACAAATAAAATGCATCTGCAGATCCTTTGCTGACACACCCAAAACAGCTAGCAGCAATGACAAATTAAGCAATGAGAAACCTATACAGTATCCACAAAAGCTATCTAAAAATTGGTCCTATGTCATTCAAGGCAGTTAAAATAATATTCAAATGTTCTATCCAAGGCATATCATGCTCGATGCATAATCAGAAGAATTTGCAATCAAATGTCTTGAAATCATCATGTGCAATATTTGCTATCTCCAAATGCCAAAACAGATTCGAGAGGATGAACAAAAATCGAAAGTGAGTGTATATAATCTGTATTCAAGGGAGATTTTAAAGGATGAAAGTGCTATATTTGAACTCAATAAATGAAGAAAAGAGCTTTCAATATGTAAATTATATCTAATACAACGTTTAAATGTTGCTATACTTGAGTTTAAAAATGATGCTTCTTCGAAAAAATTAGAGTGAAATAAGTCAGTCTGAAAACCACTTGACTGTTTTTCCTTAACTTCATTCTTTAGTGGCACGTTTGCCGTCAGCTGTTGGATCCAAACACTACTGCAAGTGCTGCACGCAGAAGGATTAACAACAATAGACAGTCGTGTTATCCAGGCAAGGAATAGATTTCCGAAAATCAAAGCAATCATTCACTTAATCTTTCATTTGTTGTAATGAAAATTGCTTTAAATGCTACGGTGGGCAACACCAATGAAAATACGTAACTTTATGTTTTAAACATTGTAAGTAATAGATAGAAAAAACATCGGCCTAGAAATGACATTATATGATACCAGCAATGTAAATTTTGAAGCAATTGACTGGCTTTCCTATTTCGATTTTCATAGAAGTATTGATCATTTATTCTAAAATAAATCATTTTAAAGCCTACACTTTGTGTGAACAATGATTTTCTGACAAGCACAGTGAACTTTCAAGTTCTAGCCTGGGTCTTAATATCAGATCTATTGCAGAGCCATGCCATGATGTACTTGATTTTTCCGAGAAATCTGTCACCAGGAAAGAGAGGGAAAGTGAAAGGCTAGAATGCCACTGAAGTACAATTTGATGAATGAGTCATCAGAGGCCGTCATCACGAATGCCCTGGAGAGAAGAATCAAAAATCAATTTAGTCCCTGTACAATGAACTGGGAATGGATCACAAAGAATAAAAGTGAAAGGAACTTTACACAATATAATATTATTGAGATAGGCTTTCAGCCAGAGCTATCTTCCATTCCCATCTCAGCAGATGTTTATCAGGTAAGGATCAAAAATTATGCATACAAGGCAGTAAATATATTTGAGGTGCAGATAGACCATCATATAATTGAATGATGGAAAGCTGAAAGTTATCTATAAGGTGCAACCTTGAAAGAACATAGCTGTGGTCCTTGAGTGCCAAAACAATGATTTTTATAAACATATTTAACTTTTTTTTAAAATCAACCTGTTCAGAGATGTTACTGCACAGCTCTGAAGCAGAAGGAATGTGAACCCACATCTCCTGGCTTAGAAGCAGGGACACTACTACTATGCCACAACAGCCCTATATATTGGCTATAAAGAGGTTATATTTTATTGATGTCAGCTGAAAGAGAAGATGATTGGTCATGTTAAACTATTTGGCTAGAATTTTTTTGATGAAGTGATATGGAAGGTTGATAAGATGCATGTGGACTTCAAATAGCATTTAATAAAATCTAATTTAATTTAATAAAATGCTTCAATAATTAATTAATTTAATAAAACTTAAAGACAAGTGAGTAAAAGGTACAGCTCATCAAATAAAAGGGACAGCAAAACATAAATACAAATTTCACGAATTAACAGGATGTTTTTCATCCTGCAGTAAGGTTTATGGAGGAATGTACCAACAGTAAATATTGGAATTCCTACTTTTCCTGATTAAAGTATTCATGACTGAGACTTTGATTTACAGGGCAGAATCTCAAAACGCTGCAGATAATACAAAACTTTGAAGTATTGTGAACTGTGAGGAGGGTAACATAGAATTTAAAAATGATATAGACAGGCTTCTGGAATGGGCACACAATTGGCAGATGCAATTTAAATGCCGAGAAAAAGGTAATGCAATTCATTTTGGTTTAAAAGACCACGACAAAATAAAGAATACAACTCTAAAGGTGATGGGGAAGCAGAGAGTCCAGAATGGATATGTGCAGAAAGCACTGAAAAATGGTAAGGTAGATTGAGACAGTAGTAGTGTCCCTACCTCTGAGCCAGAAGCCCATGTTCAAGTCCCAACTGCTCCACAGGTGTTTAACAACCATCTGAACCAGTTGATTAGAAATTATCTACAGCAACCCAGGTTTATCAAGAAGGGTACAGACTGCAAAAGCAAGGAAGTTATGATAAACCAGTATAAAACACCAGTTTGACCTCAACTGCAGCATTGCAGCCATTTCTGGGAACCACACTTTAAGAAAGATGCCAATGCACTACAGTGAGTTGAGAGATTGGTTCCAGGGTTGAAAAGCTTCAATTATGTAGAAAAATTTGAGAAGATGAGACTGTTCTCTTTGCAGGAAAGGACATTGAAAGGATACTTTTGAGGTGTTTTCAAAATCATGACACGTCTAGGGAGAACAGTTCGGGAGAAACTGTGCCCACTAATCAAAAGATCAAAAACTAGAGGCACAAAATTTACATAACTGGCAAAAAAAAGCAAACGACAGAAAACCTTCTCATGCAATGAGTGGTTAGGATCTGGAATGCACTGCATCAGTGTGTGGTGGATGGCATTCAAAGGGAAATTGGATTACTATCTGTGGCTTGGAGACATTGCGGTAAATGGTGGAGCTTGGCTACAGAAGATGGGGTGCTGAGCTTTGGAATAACACAGGGGATGCTACACTCTAGAGCTTCTGTACGTTTGCAGGGAGTGGTGGCTCAGGTTTGAGTCATGCAAAGGGCTAGTTTTATCTTAGTTACTAAAATCAGGAGGAGGGAGGACTCAAAGCTGCAACAGATTGGCAGATTATACATATACAGTATCCCTAACAATGAAACTACCTACAACTCATCATTACAGAAGCACTACAAACAGAACAGAATACCCCACTACCTAAGTAAATACAGGTCAGGCAACTAAAAAGCCTGATCAAAAGGCAGGTTATGGGAAGTCAGTGGAGACTTGGTCTCTTCAGTGCTGTGGAGGAATAGAAGGCAGAGAGAACTCCAGAGCTTGGGGCCTAGGCAATTGAAGGCATAGCCACAATGGAAAATCCATTATAAATAAGAACACACAACAGGCCAGAATTCATGTCTGTTGATATCTTGGAGTATTGAGCTTCAAGGCCATGGAGGCATTTGAAAACAAGCACAAGAATTTTAAAGTCAAGTCAATGCTTGAAGGCAGCACAAGAATGATAGGGAACAAGACTTAGTACTATTTAAAATGCAGGTAACAAGGTGACTGACTTTACAATTTCGTTATTAGTATTCACTGGGTTAGATTAATTTACAGATAATGCCCTGCCAAAGAAAGCCTTTCTGTACAGAACTCTGCCCAATAACACTAGGCTTTTTGGTGCCACCACTACTGGACTGATTAAACAACTCAAATAAACAAGTTGAGCTCTTTTCTAAATTCTATTTGCTCATGAGATGTTGACGTCACTGGCCACAGCCAGCATATATCGCCATCCCTAATTGCCCTGGTGAAGATGGTGACAAGCTGTCTTGTCTGTTACAGTTCTTCAGGACACTCACAGTGCTATCAGGAAGGGATTTCCAAGATTTTGACCCAGCGGAAGTGAACGAACAATGATGTTTCCAAGACAATATGGTCTGTGAATTGGAGGGGAAACTGCTGGTAGTGGTGTTCTTTTCTATCTGCTGCTCTTGTCCTTCTAGAATGTAGAAGTCATAGTTTTCATAGGTACTGTCTCAAGAGCCTTGGTGAGTTACTGTAGTGTATTTTACAGATGGTACAGACTGCTGTCACTGTGTGTGGATGAAGGGGGGAGCGTGGATGAAAGTGGGGGGGGGGGGGGGGGCGCGTGGATGAAGGGCCAAATCAAGGAGGCTGCTTTGTCCTGGAAGGTGTCAAGCTTTGAGTATTGTTAGAGTTATACCAATCCAGGCAAGGGGAGGGTATTCCATCACAGAAAGTGAGTTACTCTCCGCAGCATTCCTTGCCTCTGATCTACTCTTGTAGCCACAGTGTTTATATTGCTGATACTTATCAGTTTCTAGTCAATGGTAACCTGCAGGATGTTAATAGTGAAAGTTTCAGCGATCGTAATGCCAACGGTTAAATTCTCTAAATACTGCAACTGGTGCTGAACATTGCGCAATCAACAGCAAACATCCCCATTTCTGACCTTATGATGGAGAGAAGCAGCTGACTGGCCTTAGGGCATTTCTCTTCTACCACCAGACCAGCTGAAACGGGTTAATTGAGCAAAGCGAGAGCACGTCTTGCTGGTTACATGACTCCACTGTAATCATTGATGTGTGTCACCAAAAATCATTTCAGCATCATTCAGTTTTAATGCACTGTCCAATCCAGCTTAGCTTTCCCTTTTCTAACACTATCCACAAATGGTGTGTACTTTTTTTAAAAATATGAAACACTTAAGAAAAAAGGCAAATCATTTGCCATTGGCTGTATTTTCATTTAAAAAGTACTTAGAAACACCACTTTACGACTAATATTGCTACATAAATTCATTATACAAAAGAAATAAAAATCAAAATTCAATCTAGCAACATTGATCCTCAACGGTCGCTGCATAACCATCCAGCAGCAATTATCTATGGTCATTAATTACCACTGGAGCATAAGCTCTTTCGTTATAATCAACGCAACATCCACCACAGCCAGTGAATTGCAAATTAAATGTCAAAAGAACTTTGCATTAAACATTTAAAACTGCAAGACTAGTATGACTCCCCTATGTCAAGGGATAGTCATTAGTCTAATTTAAAATGATAGAAATATTCAATTCTTCTAAAAGATACATGGCCAAATAAAAAAAAGTAGTTATTTTGAGGTTTACATTTTTTGAAAATAAAATTCTGTTCACTGTAGTTAAAGAATAATTGAACCCTAACTGTAACCTCAGCAAAATATTACAGCTGAATTTATTCAAGGCTAGAGTTTTCCAAAATTTCAGTCAACTTCCAAATACTACAATCAGTAACTTATTACTTTCCATTCAAATTTCACAACCTTAAGTATTTCCACTGCATGCAGCCATTTTGTCTCAAAGGCATTAACGGCACAATCGTCCTGATGCACTCAGCCATGGAAGTAATGTTGGAGATTTTAATTAGTGAGACAGTTGATATTTTGCTAACGAACAGTAGTACACAAAACCACTTTCACTTCCAGCCATAGTCATGGTTTTCGATGGGAAAAACCTTTGATATTGTTCTTTAGAATCATTGTGCTCCAGTGCATGTGACAATCAGTGAAAAGCTTTGTTTACAAGCAGTACAGGCATATCATGGTAAGCAAGGATGTTAAAAAATAAACCTAGACAGAGGCAGGTAGGTTACATTGCACAGGACGTGGGCTAGGCAAGATCAACGTTAGCAAGATCAGCAGTATTTGAGGCTAGACAGTCCACGTATCAGTCTAATAATGGCCAGGAAGAAGCTGTTCCTAAACCTGCTGGTGAGTGCGTTCAAGCTTCTGTACCTTCGGCCTAACGGAAGAGGTTGTAGGACAGCATTACTGGGGTGTAATAGCTCTTTGATGATGTTGGCAGCTTTTCCATAGCAATGAGAAATGTAAGTGGAGTCTATGGATGAAAGGTTGGCTTCTGTGATGGTCTGGGCTGTGCTGTGCTTGCAACCTTCTGTAGTTTCTTAAGTCCATGGGTGGAGCAGTTGCCATACCATGCAGCTACGCGCCTGGATAATATGCTTTCTATGGTGCATTTGTAAAAGTTGGGGAGGGACCTTATGGACATGCTAATTTCCTGAGCCACCTGAGGGAGGGGAGGTGTTGTTATGCTTTCTTGACTGTTGCATCTACATGGGAAATCCAAGACAGGTCACTGGTTATCATCACTTCAAGGAACTTGACACTCTCCAACTTCTCTTACGGGGTGGCATGGTGGCTCGGTGGTAAGCACTGCTGCCTCACAGCGCCAGGAGCCCAGGTTCGATTCCACTCTCAGGCTGTCACCCAAGACTGGAATCAAACCCGAGTCGCTGGTGCTGTGAGGCAGCAGTGCTAACCACTGAGTCACCAAGCCGCCTATAAACATAGTGAAGACATATCGCACAGATTTCACAACACTTAGCTGTCCCAGGGGTTAATAGGGGTAGCGTGTCATTAAATCTCATTAAACTGAACGAGGGATTATTGTAAATATGCCATGTTTTTATTTTTTGATTGCCGCCTATAAATGCAAAAATACTTTTAAGACCAAGCACTGAGAAAAGAATTGCTACAGTTTTGAAAACTGAGACGCACTCAGATTATGGTTACATCGCTGCTTTGCAAGC
This sequence comes from Ginglymostoma cirratum, assembly GCA_024137785.1. Classification (NCBI taxonomy): domain Eukaryota; kingdom Metazoa; phylum Chordata; class Chondrichthyes; order Orectolobiformes; family Ginglymostomatidae; genus Ginglymostoma; species Ginglymostoma cirratum. The sequence goes on from JAHRHZ010000098.1 coordinate 42,802,576, forward strand.
AGTGGGGGCGTGGACAGATATGGCATCACTGGGGTCTGGCAACAAGTAGCTGATTGGTTTCTGCAAATGTGACCAGTTGTGGAAGCCTGGCGACAGCTTTCTTATTGGCTCCTGGACAGGAGAAAAGCTCAGGGGTTTATAATAAAGGGTGAGAAGCCTCTGGAATACTGAAAAAACAGGTCTCTATCTCTCTGCTGTAAAAGTACATGAAGCCTGAAGAAAGACACTTTTTTCCCAACCAGGTAGTATAAGCTGTACCTTTAACCAGTGATTAAGAGACTTTGTAGTTTGCAAAGTACACTTTGTAATATACCAATCACCCTGTGAAGAAGTGAAAGAACCTGGACAAAGGACACCGAAGAACTGAAGATCATGGGAAGCAAAAGGAACATCCCGTTGAATCTTATGAACTGGTGTTTTTGAACTGTGTTTTCCCAGTTTTATTTTCCTCCACACACAACCCAATTTTTTTTCCATGTGTCTGTTCCTGTCTGTATGTATTTAGGGGTTTAAAAACGGGGTTAGAGTTTCAATTGTAGACTTATATGTTGACCGTTCATGGCTTTGTTTACCTGTGTTTAGAATCTATTTAAATGTAATAAACAGTAGTGCTTATGAAGTATGTGAACTTAGTCAGTTTTTTCGTTAACCTGATTCAATTATACAGGTAAACTGGCAAATCTGTGTACTTGGATTAAATTGTTACCTTTTTTGGCACCCCCACAAGTAATGGAGTTCAAGAATCGGGGCATTTTCCTGAGTGGATTGTAAATTGTAATTATTTTGCTGATCTGGTCTTGAAACTTCCTCTCAAACGTCACTGTCATGGACTGCCTCAAGGAATGCTGCCATACTGGTTGATTACCCTCCCTTCCTGGTGCCAAGTTCAACCAGGCTCCAAAACTACACTTCAACATTCACTCAACAAGCACCATTCCAGTTCCTTATCAACAACCAGTTTCACTAAGGCAGTGCTGTCCTCTGGACATTTCCCCTGAGCAACAACCTTAATTGATGTTATCAAGCAAGCATTGCCCATGAACCTTTTAACTCAAACTCTCTCAGCTGTGCTGAGTAGAACTGAATGTTGCCACATAGCAATTCTTGGAACAGTCTTCCAAAAGTGTGTTATGAGGCATGGATTGCTAAGTACTAAAGAAAATGAACAGAAACAGAGGGTTTCATCATACATTTTGAGAACTAATACTGACTAGGCATCCAACACCCTTGGTCCCAAATGTCAACTGCCATCATCCTTTGGGATGCTGTGGGTCACAGGTTTAGAGGATGCTGTCAGGGCAGACTTGGCGGGTTGCATTTGAAGTTGTGAGAAAGTGAAGAGTTTAAAATATTTTTTCAAGAGATGTGGAAGGTGCTGGTACGTCAGTATTTGTTGCACGTCATTAATTGTTCTTAAGATGGCAGAAGTGACCTGCCTTATTGAACCACTGCAGTCCTTGCGGTATAGAGACAGCACAGTATTGTTCGGAAGATATTTCCAGAATTTTGGAGTAGTAACGGTGAAGAAACAGCAATAAAGTTCTAAGTTAGAATGTTGTATAATTTGGAGGGTACCTTGCATTTGATGGCGTCCTAATGTATCTTGTCCTTCTGAAGTAGTAGAGGCAGCAATTTGGAAGATTCTGGAACCTTAGTGAGTTACTGCAGTGCATTTTGTAGATGGTATACCCTGGACTGCTACTGTGCATCATGGGTAGAGGAAGTGAATATTTAAAGGTTATAGGTGGGATGCCAATCAAGAAGGCTGCTTTGTCCAGGATGATGTAATGTTTCTTGTTTCTTGAGTGCTATGCAGTTGTACCTTTCCAGGCAAGTGGGGAGTGTTCCTCCACATGTCTGACTTGTGCGTTTTAGATAGTATTGAACTTGAGAAATTAGGAGAGGAGTTACGCTCCACAGAGTTTCTGGCCTCGAACTTGTAATCACGGTATTTATATGGCTGGAGCAGTCTGTTTCTGGTCATTGGTAACTCAGGATGTTGATTGTGGGGAATTCAAATCACAATTATCTCAACCACTGTCTTTTCAGTGGTGCAACAGGCTCAAGGGGGTCTTTGGAGCAGCTTGTGCTCCAGTTTTTAGGTTTCAACTTCCCAATCCATCAAAATCTCTCTAGCACTTGATCGAGTTACTGTTTGCTTTCAGTTCCTCCCTTTGCCTCGGCATCACTTGCAAGTTAAGACAGTTCTATGCCACGGAACACACTACAGGCACCGGGAACACCTTTATCACTATTCTTTAATCCCTAGCTACAAAAATAAATACAAAGTCACAATTTTATTTTAAATATATATTTTAGGGACCAGTTCACGTCCTGTTGTCATCGTCCATATTTGCTCAACCATTCTCTTATAGCTTAAGCACTACTGCCAAACTTTCCTACATGATCCCTTCACAAATATTCTTTTTTACCTCATACATTTACATTAAAGCTCTCATTTGAAGAAACTTTCTTTTCCTTGACTATGTGGCTGAGAACTAGCTCAGTCCATCAAAATCTCAGGCTGAAAAGGCCAAATCAAGAAACCTATACAAATCCTCATCTGGGGCCTCGTTAACTTCAGCTCAAAAAGCATCTAGATGAAAATTCTTTCTGCAGTGTTAGCTCAGTTGTATGGTAAGCTGTAATAGATAAGAGTGAGGCTAGGGAGAACTCTAAAACAAGGGTAAGAATTTTACATTCGGGCATTGCCTAGCCAAGTGCCAATGAGGACAGCAGGGCAGAGAAATAATGGGTGAATGAGACATGGTATGAGGTACGACATGGACATGTGGTCTACAAAGGTGGTAAAGAAGAGTCGTGGCTGGGACGTTCAAGCCTGCTGTGACAAAGATGAGCTGACAGAGGAGCAGAGTTTCAGTCTCAGTAATGATAGACATTTGATTATGAATCTCATCTAAAATTAAAGCACTGCACCATGGCTTGCTAAACACACTAGCTAAAAACTATCTTAACTGAAATTACTGGTATGGTACCACAGTGGTCACATTATCAATGGTTGGAATCATGAATTAAACTCCCATCACAGCAGCTGAGAAATTTAAATTCAATTAAAAATATTTGGAATAAAAAGCTAGCTTTAGCAATGGTCATCATGATGTTACCAGTTATGAAAAGCCATCCGGTTCAACGGTATCTCAAAGGGAAGGAAAATTGTCATCACTACCTGATCTAGTTTATACATGAATCCAAATTCACAGCAAGTTGCTTAAGTTTTACAACAAAAACAAAGTTGCTGGAAAAGCACAGCAGGTCTGGCAGCATCTGTGAAGGAGAGATGAGTTAATGTTTCGGGTCCAGTGACCCTTCCTCGGAACTGGTTCTGAGTTCTGAGGAAGGGTCACCAGGCCCGAAACGTTAACTCTGTTTTCTCCTTCACAGATGCTGCCAGACCGGCTGAGCTTTTCCAGCAACTTTGTTTTTGTTTCTGATCTACAGCATCCGCGGTTCTTTTAGTTTTTGCTTTAGTTTTAACTACTCTCCGAAATGGTCTAGCAAGTCACTCAGTTGAGTTTAAGAAGGGGACTCAGCAAAACTTTCTCAAGGGCAATTAGGAATGGACAATAAATGCTGATCTCAGAGACATCATATCCTCTAAATAAATTCTAAAAATACTCCAGATGAACACAACTTTCTAGTTCACACATGCAGATTGAATGTATTATTGAAACAGATTAAATATTTATGACTAAAATGAATAATGTAAAATTTATGGAAGGATGTTGATAAATCAAGCAAGAAAAATTGTATGCATATTTCAATCTAGCTGCTACAGCAAAAAAAATTCAGGAAATGAAAATTAAGGTTAACCTTGAAGTAGGATGCAATGTTTTAAAATAAATATCACTGAGAACACAAGATTAGTTGAAATAACCCTAAATCTTATTGATCAATGTGACTGTGATCATCAGTGATTACAATTTATAACACAAGTATTGCGGTCTTGCAGCAAAATTGTTAATTTCATAAGATCCTGCAAAGTTCAATCACCAGAATTTGTTTGCAACTGATCTACATTTCTATTTAAATCATTGTGCATTATTTATTTCAGTCATAACACATTTCATACATGTTAAGAATGCACTCTAGCTGCGTTTTTGTACATATGGGGAAGTATTTTTGATGAATTCCAGCATAACTCGATTTATAAGTGCTGCTGATAATGCATAGAAGTTAGTGCATAACACGTTTAAATTCTGGTTTGCTTGGTTTTAAATGAAGTGGAGACTCATCCAGAGACTGATCTTGGAGCAGAGATGAACATCCACATGACAAATATATTAAAAACTTAACAGTATTAACAATAAACTAAAAAGAGTTTTAATACTAGGTCCACGTGTCATATGTGGCCACAAGTCCTACAACCACCCATAGAAAGTCCCTACAGCTTCCCTCAAAATTCAGGCAACTCAGTCATAGAAGAGATTTTATTTCTTAAGCTTCAACTGTTCTGTTTGAACTTAGTGCGCCACGGAGATTTGAAAGGGTTTTTAAGTGCTCCTTGGCAGAGAACATGTTCAATTCATATCAGCACCTTGGGTCTTATCCAAATCAATGGAAACAAATGATTTAATGTGGGCTTGAAGCTCCAGGGTAGCAAAAACAAACCTTCAATGCTCTTATTTTAAATTGTTCTTTACCGCCCACCTGCCACCACCTTTCTACATCTAACTTGTCAAGTGCACTAAGGGTCTTATACATTTTAAATCAGGTCTCCTTTCATTGTCCTAAATTCCAAACAGTACAAGTCCAACATATCCAACCTCTAATAAGAAAATAACTTTATATCTGCAATCAACTTAATTAACCTTGTTTGACTGCCTCCAATGCTGGTATATCTTTCCTTAAGTCAGAACTGTTCACAGTATTCCAGCCTGATCAGTGCCGCAAATAATTTTAGCAAGACATTCCTATTTTTATAATCCATCCCTTTGAAATAAAGGCCAACATTCCATTTGACTTCCCTACCTGCTAAACTTGGATGCTAACTTTTTGTGATTCACGGATAAGAATTGCCGAATTTCCCTGAATTGTAGCTTTCTGCAGTTTTTATTCATTTAAATAATATTCAGTTCACCAATTCTTTCTGCAAAAGTGCATAAAAGTTCCCCATGTTATGGTTCATCTATCAAGCTTTCGCTTATTCTGCCTATATCCCACTTTATACCCTTTGAATCATTCTCACTACTTACTTTCCTATCTATTTTGGTGTCATCCACAAACTTAGAGCACATTCTATTTGACAACCAAGCCATTCAAAAAAGTGAAAATAATTATTGCCCCTGCACTGATCCCTATGGCAACATATCCCAAGAGTGAATTTGACGGAAAGAAGTGTACCAAGATCAACTTATTGTGCAGACATGATTGTAACTAAGCCCATAATGTGATTGATTTTTGCTCACATGTTCATCTTTTCTCGTCTTCTCCCATTCCATTTTTTTGAAACCACAAAATGACAGGGCACTGGAGCAGAAGACATGATTGCATAATTGAAACCAGTTATGTCATTATCCAGTGTAACTATTTTGGCAGTTCAGGGTAGATTATGTTCACTTTTGTTTCAATAGTAGCTAAGATCTGATTCATACAGAGTGCTACTTGTGGGTTATGGACAGCAGAGGTTTTCATAGAATCCCTACAGTGCAGAAAGAGGCCATTCAACCCATTGAGTCTGCACTGACCCTCCAATGAGCATCGTACCCAGACCTAGTCCCCGACTTTATCCCCATAGCCCTGTATTTAATATGCACCTAGCCTGTGCATCTTTTGGCTGTGGGAAGAAACCAGAGCCTGGAGGAAGCCCATGCAGACACTGGGAGAAAGTGCAAACTCCACACAGACAGTCATCAAAAGCTGGAATCAAACCTGGGTCCTTGGCAAAGTGGTCTGCCACTGCAAACCCAAATTTTGTGTCCCATTTTGTGTCAAAATGATTGGGAGAGTTTAGGACAAGAGGGTACAACCTCAGAGTAAGGAACCACTCACGTAAGTCAGAGATCAGGAGGAATTTCTTAATCTCAGAGGGCAGTGAATCTGTGGAATTTTCCACTGAAGACAGTTGTCAAGGCTGGGTTGTTGAGTATATTCAAGGCTGACAGAAAAATTTTTAATCATTCTGGAAACTGAGAGTTCTGGGGGATAAAAGCAGGAAAGTGGTGCTGAGGATGACGATATCAACCATGATCTCATTGAATGGCAGAGGGGGCCCAATGGGTCAAATGGTCTACTTCTGTTCTCACATCCTATGATCTTAGAGATATGTCAATAAAAAAAATGCAGTGGCAGACATTTAGAGATTCTGAATTCCAATTATTTCAGACTACACAGTATACATACATGCCAACAAAGAAAATTATTAAGGAGTGGATACACCATCCATTGTTAACTAAAGCAAATTAACAATCATATCAAATTTAAAAGGAGAAGCACATAAACATGCAAAGATGAGTGGCAGGTTACAAGAATAGACAGAACATAAAACATGGCTAAAAAATTAATAAGTAGGGAACTAGAAGAGTTCAAGAGAAAGCTACATAGAAAAAGCAGATAGCAAGACAGCTATAGACATTTTACAAAGAAAAGACTTAATAAAGAAAGTGTTAGTTGCATAGAATGAGAATCTGGGGAATTAATAATAGAAAATAACAAGATAGCAGAAGAATTGGCAGGTATTTTGCATAGGTCCTCAACGTAGAGTATAAGTGACATCTCAGAAACAGCTTTGATTATTTGCATACTGAAATTGGCAAGGAATAGCAAAACTTAAGAAAATTACAACTGCCAGAGAAATGGCACTGAGAAAATTGTTGGAGCTGAGGAGAGAAGGGCCTCATGTTTCAATTTTAAAAGTAACCATTTGAGATGGTTGATGCATTGCCTCCAATTTGCTGGCTTGTATCTGTTTAGCAAGATAGACGATATCGTGTCACAGGGATCAGTGCTGGGAGTCAAGTTTTCACAATTTATATAAATGTCTTGGATGAGGGGACCGTGGGTATGGAAGCTAAATTTACTAAAAACACAAAGATAGATAGAAAAGTAATCTGTGAAAAGCACATAAAAGGAGGCTGCAAGGGGATACAGTTAGGTGAGTGAGTGGGCAAAGGTCTAGCAAGAGGATTATAATGTGAAAAACTTCATTTCAGCATAAATAATAAAAAAAATTGGTGAGAGACTGTAGAGTTCTGAGATGCAGAGAGATCTTGTTGTCTTACTGCATGAATCATGGAAGATTGGTATGCAGGTACAGGATGTAATCAGGAAAGTTAAGAGAACTTTATTGCTGATTTCAAGGGGAACTGCATGCAGAAGTGGGGAGGTTATGCATCAGTTTTACAGGGTACTGGTGAGACTGCATCTGGGGTACTGGTCTCCTTATAGAAGGAAAAATTTAAATGTTTTGGAAGAAGTTCAGACAGGATTTACATTCTTCATCTGGAATGGGTGGGTTAGGTTCAGAGGAAAAATTGGACAGGCCAGACTTGTACCCACTGAAGTCTGGAACAGTATGTGGTGAATTGACTGTAACAAGTAAGATCCTGAGGGGTTTTGACAGGATGTAAGTGGAAAGTATGTTCCCCTTTTGAAGGGGATTCCATAACTTGGTACAATTGTTTGAAAATAAAATGAAATGTTAATTTAGCATGCAGAAACAATTTTCTTTTCTCATAAGGTTGAGTGTCTTTGGAACACACTTTCTCAAAAAAACGAATCTGTTGATGCAGAGGTATATAGATTCTTGATAAGCAGGTGGTTATTGTGACTAGGCACGAATGCAGAGTGATTAGATCAGCTTTGATCTTGCTGAATGGCAGAGCAGGCTCCAGGGGGCGAGTGCTGCCCCTACACTGGATGTTTGTGCGCCCCTCAAGATATCCTGAGGTCACAAAAGATGCTTTATAAGACAGGAGATTTTCTTTATTCATTTCAGAATTCCAAATGTCCTCGACTTAGACATGAGGTAGTTACGAGGCATGTTTTCTAATCCGATATAACATTTTAGTCAAAGGGGAACAGTGCAAAAATCCTGGAACTCACTTCCTAATGGTATTACAGGCCTACCTTCAGCAAATGATTGCAGCAGTTCAAGAAGGCAGTTCACTACCACCTTAAGAGCAATTAGGCATGGGTAATATATGTTGGCCCAGCCAGTGATGCCCATATCTCATGAATTAGTTAAAATGCACTCGATAACCAATCCTTTCTTCAGAGCCAAATATACAAAAGATGTAACTACTTGAATGACTAAATGTATTTGTTGCATAACTATTAACACTACCTAAATGAAAACCAAAACATCCAAACTACTTATTTTTTTAAAATTCTAACCTTTTTAGTAGAACTTCTTTTAAATAAATATTCTACACAAAACAGCAAGCAAAACAAATACTAAGTATTCTGTTACTATTAGATTATTCCGTATAAAATCATAAGCAGATCAGTGCTACAATCTCGGATTGCTCTTTACAGTTTCAGTACATAAATTAGTCGTTGCTCGAAATGAAATAAATCAGCATTTAGAGGCATTAACAAATATCAGGTATGTTTTGAGTAGCCATCACGTTATAAAACAACAAATAAAATGGTCTGAAATTTACTACACCACCACAGAGTTAGCGATTAAATAATGTAAACACAACCATTTTTAAAATTGAATTCACAGGTCTACTTTGCAGGCTCTGTAATCAACACAATTAACTGAGGTTACACTGTTCCTAAATTCACATATCTTAAAGCCTAAATTCAGTAACAGTGGAAGTTCTATATTTAAATTTATTTCTGGCAGCAATTTCATTTCACTTAATTTACCAAACTGTCCCACAAATGGAACAGATGCTTGTTCAAATTAATTTGGAATTGTTGAATCAAATACAGCAAATCCTCCTTACAGAATTCCAGACACAGACAACATTAATAGCATCTGGGATTACTAGCCTGTGCTATAGGTAATACATGGCTAGAATGGTCATATCAATTACAATATTACATTTATCCAATCGTTCCTGTTGAGCACTCAATGTAAAATATTTACCTATTAATCTCAATAATTCCACAACAACTACATTCATTCTTTCAGCTGTTAGTAAGCAACTAAAATGGGTTCTGTGAAACAATTAACCTATCAATCTATCACAATCTTGAAGTAGGCCAATATTTGGCATCAGTAAGGAGGTTCTTTAGGTTAAAATTATAAATGCACTGCAACAACTCGCCAAGGCTCTTTTGACAGCACTTTCCAAACCCAAAGTCAACCATTGAGAAGGACAAAGACTGCAAGTGCATAGGAATACCACCATCTGCAAATTCTCTCCAGGTCATAAAAAACAGAAGCAGAATTAGGCCATTCTGCCCAATGAGTCTGCTCCACCACTTGATCATGACTAGTGCATTTACTAACCCATTCTCCTGCCTTTTCCCCATAACTCTTGATCACCTCACTAAATCAAGAACCTATCGGTTTTAAATACACCGAATGAGTTAGCTCCCACAGCCCTCTGAGGCAATCAGTTCCACAGATTAACCATCCTCAAGAAATTCCTCCTCATCTCAGTATTCTTAATTGGAACCATATCACCACTCCTTCAACATCACTGGGTCAAAATCCTGGAACTCTCTTCTTAATAGCACTGTGAGAGTGTGAGAGAGAGAGTGTGAGAGAGTGTGAGAGAGAGTGTGAGAGAGAGTGTGAGAGAGAGTGTG
>JAHRHZ010000098.1:42824333-42845747 GCA_024137785.1 Ginglymostoma cirratum
AGACCCTTCATCAGAAAATTTTCTGATGAAGGGTCTAGGCCCGAAACGTCAAGCTTTCCTGCTCCTACGGTTCAATAATGTCCTTTGGGGAAAGAAACTTCCCTACCTGGTCTGGCTGACAGTGACTCCAGAGCCACAGCAATATGGCTGATTCTGAACTGCCCTCTGGGCAGTTAGGGACAGGTAATAAATGCTGCCTGGCCAGCAACCCCCTCATCCTGTTGAAGAATAAAGGAAGTAATTGACAAGAATGCACCAGCTGCTGACAATTTATTTTGGCAGCTCTCCTGAAAATTAGAATAGCAGGCTATACGTAAAGCCTTTCTGGGTTACTGGACCTCTTTCGTAGAAATAGAGGGTTTTTGCAAAGAAACCTTGGTATGGGAGAGAACAGCAACATCTAAACTGAGTAGAATAGATAGTTAGATTTGCTACCAGTCTGAATTTCCTTAGTTCTGAACTAACACAATGGTGTGTTATCTCACAAACACCAGGTAAAGGTTAGAAGTACATGGATGTTGAAGTTTCTTGGGAAGGGGTGGGATCAGGCAGAATATTAGCTCATTTCAGTATCAATAACAGCTATTTGCTACTAGTTGAAGTAACCAGTTGAAGACTGAAATGCAAAAGGAAATTCCAAGTGGGTGTTAGCAAGGAGCTTACGGTCAGTCACAGCCTAGTTACTGTTTCAATCCTTACTTGACATCATTCATACTAGCAACTGTTAAAAGCAACAGAACAGAAAGTAATTGGAAAGGCCACTTACCACTCTATTTTGTATGGAGCATAAATATTATGATGAATTTTCATTAGTCTTGTGAAAATAACGACAATTATCGATGATCTTTTAGGCTCTGTATCATAAATGTGTTTATATACCACAAGCTTCCACGTTCACTTTTCAGCAAAGTAATGATATACTTTGTTTAAATGGATCTATAATTATGTGGGCGTCATCAGACAGAACAACAGGACTATTCAAACTTGATCGGTTACAACCACTTGACACCCAAACAATCAGCAATTAAGTGACTCACCAGATAGTTCAAGCCTCTGACCAATTGAGAGATAAAGTCAAGGAGGGTGTGATCTTTTTATAGTGATTCGGATTAATAACATCAGTAATCAGAGAGGAGGATCCAAACCACAGCTGCAAGCACACTACTAATCCTAGATATAATGGGTTGTTCATCATTTTGATATATAAATTGGTTTGATTATGTCATTTGGCGCATGCGCACACACACAATCACACAATAAATACTAGGTGTAACACGCACTAATAAATTCTTGAATTGAACGGCAGCTTTTGTCAGACAAGGTAAACAATGCAACAAAGTGACAACTCTTCATTCTTTCTGAAGGTATTAGAAATAACAAAACTAGGTTTCCCTTTTAAAAAAAGGGCGGCACGACAGTGCTAGGGACCCAGGTTCGATTCCAGCCTCAGGCAACTGTGTGGAGTTTGCACATTCTCCCAGCGTCTGCATGGGTTTCCTCCGAATGTTCTGGTTTCCTCCCACAGTCCAAAGATACGCAGGTTAGGTGGATTGGCCATGCTAAATTGCCCATAGTGTCCAGGGATGTTAGGTTAGATGGGTTAGACATGGAAATGCAGTAATAGGGGAATGGGTCTGGGTGGGATGCTCTTCAAAGGAACGGTGTGGACTTGTTGGGCCGAATTGCGTGTTCCCACACTCTAGGGATTCTATGATGATTCTATGAAAACTGCCAGGAATGATACATTCAAAATGTTTTAGCTAATAACTGCAAGTTCTGACTTTTAAATGTTTGAAGAATATTGTTATGCACAAATATTTGACAGTACAATTTCAGTAGTTTTAACTGAATTACAACAATTTATATTTCTATAGCATAATTTTCCGTACTGTAGGGATTCTATGATTCTATAAATTTAAAACAATAAAACATCCCAAGACACTTCAGATCAAAATGTGACATCAACTCAAAAGGAGATATTACAACAAATGATGAGAAGATTGGTTGAAGAGGTTGGTTTTTAGTAGCATCTTAAAGGAGAAAACAACAGTGAATGGTTTAGGGACGGAATATCATGCTTAGGACCTCAATACCAGAAGATTTTGCAAACCATCACTGACCGGATAATTAAAATTTTGAATGTTTAAGAGGACAAAATTAGAAGAACACAGATCGTGAAGGGTTGCGAGGCTGCGAGAAATATCTCCCTGTTGACTTATCATCAACCTCTCGCCTCCTTCCATGTGTTCTACTCCTTCCACCAACACTAGCCCCATCATCAGCATATATACCACACTTCCTAGCTGCTTTCAGTCTGATCAAGGGTCACCTGACTTGAAATGTTAATTGTTTTTCTCCCTACAGATGCTGTCACACCTGCTGAGTTTCTTCACCCTTTTCTGTTTTTGTTAAAGACCGATCTAAAGTGGAACTTCTATTTGAAAGATAGATAATTTCAATGCGATGAGAAGGGATCCAGCCAGAATGAACTGGAACCTACATTCCAACAAGGGCAAAAAGATAGGGAAACCAAAGCCAGAACTCTCTAGATGATAAGATACACAATGCATTCAAATGAGTTCTTTAAGTGAGACTCAAATAACTCAGACAACATCCTGGTAAATCTCCTCTGCACCCTTACAAGCATAATCACATCCGTCTTTTTGTGTGGTGACCAGAACTGCACAACTTGTACTCTAGCTGTGACCTACCTAGCATTTTTAATACTTTTCCAGCATAACCTTCTTGCTTTTGTATTCTATGGTTCAGCTAATGAAGGTAAGTATCCTAGAAACCTTGCAAACCCCATTATTACCTACCCTGCTACCTTTGGGGATCTGTGGATATGCCTACCAAATTCCCTCTGATCGTCAGTATTTACCAAGGCCCTACTGCTCAATGTGTAATCCCTTGCCTTATTAGCCCTTCCCCAAATACAATCCACTCATTTTTCTGGACTGAACTTCATTTGTCACTGTTCTGTTCGCCTGACCAGTCTATTGATATCCTCCTGTAGTTTAAGGCTATCCTCCTCACTGCTTACCACTCTATTGATTTCCATTTCTTGCACTTATCCCCTACATTTCAATCCAAATCATTATTGTACACCACAAACAGCAAGGCCCTAGAACCAAGCCCTGTGGAACCCCATTGGAAACAGACTTCCAATCACAAACATCCCTCTACGTTCAGAAGCTAACTCTGGATCCAACTTGCCACTTTGCTTGGATCTTATAGGATCTTACTTTCTTGATCAGTCTGCCATGAGAAACCTTATCAAAAGCCTTGCTAACATCCATGTAGACTGCAATACACTCATCAATACTCCTTATTTCTTCCTCAAAACATTTGAGTAGATTTGTTAAATACAATCTTCCTTTAATAAATCCATGCTATCCATGCTGATTAATCATGTCTCTCCAAATGCAGATATATTCTGTACCTCAGAATGCTTTCTAATAAATACCCCACAACTGAGGTAGGTTTGTAATTTCCTGGTCAATCCTTTCCTCCCTTTTTTAAATAATAGGAAAATGTAGCAGTCCTCCAGTCCTCTTCACTTGAGAACAAAGAGGATTTGAAAATTACAGCCAAGGCCCCTGATATCCACTTCCTTGCCTCCCTTAACAACATGGAATACATCCCATCTGGGATTGCTGACTTATCCAATTTTAAGGATGCTAAACCTTCTCGTACCTCCTCTTTATGTTAAATTATTCTCAAATTTCACTGTCCTTCATTCCAACATCTATATTACATTGTCTTTTTCCATTGTGAACCCTGATGCAAAGCACTCATTGAGGACAGTGCCCACATCTTCTGGCTTCACACATAGACCATCTGTGGTCACGAATGGGCACTACACTTTGCTAGCTTATTCTCTTGCTGTTCATACTTTTTCTTTTAAATCTCTATTCCACTCATCAATGCTTTGTCACGCACTTTTTGCTTTATTGATTTCCTTTTTAAGCTTCCCCCCAAACTTTACATTCCACTGCTGACAATGTTGTGTTTACAGCTACTCCCAGTCCACTTGGGCCAAATTGTATCTTTGTTGAGATTAAATCGCAGTTCACTATTTATTTTCAACATCATATATTGAGAGTTTGGTTATTAGTTTGAGTTAGCAATACATGGGTTTTCGATATGTCAAACTTGTACCTATTCCTGCAGCCATGGGTTTTCTTTTAAAAGCTTTTGAGGCCTGTGTTCAGAATTAATAGGTTTTTATGCATCACAAATGGACTGTGATGTGATCCAGCAAAGATAAATAATGAGGCTTCACGAGAAGCCCTTTGTTAGAGATTTCTGAAACTTGGTTTATTTTTCCAGCCTTAGGGGAAACCCCATAGCCGAGAGTTTTTTTTTAAACTTTTGAGTATTGAGCAGTCACTGGCTGGTCCCAGCATTTATTGCCCGTCCCTATTGCTCCTTGAAAAGGTGGTGGTGAGCTGCTTTCTTGAACTGCTGCAGTCCACTGGCATTATCAGTGGGAGGGAATGCCAGGATTTTCACCCAGCAACAGTAAAAGAACAGTAATATATTTCCAAGTCAGGATGGTGAATGGCTCAGAGGGGAACTCGCAGGAGGTGGTGTTCCCATATATCTGCTGCCCTTGTCCTTCTAGATGGAAGGTAGTGTCTGAGGAGCTCTGGTGAATTTCTGCAGCGTACCTTGTACACAGTACACACTGCTGCTACTGAGTGTCTGTGGCGGAGGGAAGGATGGGCATCACTGAGCATGGTTTTTCTTCCTTTATTCATTCACGAGATGAGGGCATCACTGGCTAAGCAGCATTTATTGCCCATCCCTAATTGACCAGATGGCAGTTGAGTCAACCACACAGCTGTGGGTCTCGAGTCACATGTACGCCAGACCAGGTAAGGATAGTAGTTTCCTTCTCTGAAGGATATTAGTGAACGAGAGATATTTCTGATGAAGGGTCTAGGCCCGAAACGTCAAGTTTTCCTGCTCCTATGATGCTGCTTGGCCTGCTGTGTTCATCCAGCCCCACGCCTTGTTATCTCGGATTCTCCAGCATCTGCAGTACCTTTTATCTCTTTTAGTGAACTAGATGGGTTTTTGCCAACAATCGACAATGGATTCATGGTTATCATTAGACTCTTAATTCTGATATTTACCGAATGCAAATTCCATCATCTGCCATGGCGAGGTTCAAACCCGTGTGCCCAGAACATTATCCAAGTCTCTGGATTAACACTCCAACAATAACACTACTGAGCAGGTGCTGCTTGACAGCACTGTTGATGACACTTTCCATTACTTTACTGATGACCGACAGTAGACTGATGGGGCAATAATTGTCCAGGTTGGATGAACATAAATATATTTGCTATTTATGTAAATGGCATACCTGAGCAATCTTCCCCATTGTCAAGTAGATGCCAGTGTTGCAACTGCGCTGGAACAGCTCGGCTAGTGTAGGGCCAAGTTCTGAAACACAGGTCGTCAATGCTATTGGCGGAATGTTGTCAGGGCCCATAGCCTTTGCAATTGTGGCCATTACAGAAACTTGGGTAACTCATGAACAGCAGTGGTCGTTGGAAGTTCCGGGATTTAGATGCTTAAAAAGAAATAGGGAGGGTGGTAAAACAGGCAACGGAGTGGCATTGCTAGTCAGGACTAGTATAGCACCTACTGAAAGGCAGTTCGAGAATGATATGTCTACAGAGTCAGTTTGTGTTGAGGTCAGGAACAAGAAAGGAGCAGCCACTTTGTTGGGTTGTGTTATTTTTTTAAACAGACCCCCTAATAGTTGCAGACAAGTGGAGGAGTGGACTGGGAGGCAGATACTGGAAGGGTGCAGAAGTCACAGAGTTGTAGTCATGGGTGACTTCAACTTTTCAAATATCGATTGGAAACTTTTTAGTTGTAATAGTTTAGATGGAGCGGATTTTGTCCAGTGCTTTCAGGAAGGATTCCTGACACATTATGTAGATAGACCAACACGAGGAGAGGCCACTTTGGATTTGGTGCTTGGCAATGAACCGGGCCAAGTGTCAGACCTGTGGGTAGGAGAGCATTTTGACAGTAGCAATCATAACTCTTACTTTTACAATATTCATGGAAAAGGATGGGTACATACAGCAGGGTAAGGTTTATAATTGGGGGAAGGGTAATTACAATTCTGTTAGGCAAGAACTGGGTAACATAAAATGGGAACAGATGCTGTCAGGGAAGGGCACTATAGAAATGTGGAGATTGTTTAAGAAATGCATGCTGCCTGTGCTCAATATGTTTGTCCCTAGCAGGCAGGGAAGATGCGGTTGAGTGAGGGAGCCTTGGTTCTCGAGAGAGGTCGAACGACTGGTTAAGAGAAGAAGGATGCTTATATAAGGTTTAGGAAATAAGGATCGGAAAAGGGTCGAGAGGGATACAAGTTAGCCAGGAAGGAGCTGAAGAAAGGGCTTAGGAGAGCTATAAGGGGGCATGAGAAAACCTTGGCAGATAAGATCAAGGAAAACTCCAAGGCTTTTTACATGTACATGAGGAATAAGAGAATGGCCAGAGAAAAGGTAGGGCCGATCAAGGATTGTAAGGGGAATTTGTGCACAGAGCCTAAAGAGAAAGGAGAGGTCCTTTAATGAATACTTTTCTTCAGTATTCACAACTGAGAGGGACCTTGTTGTAGGGGAAGACAGTGTGAAACAGGCTGATAGGCTAGAGGAGGTCGATGTTAGTAAGGAAGATGTATTAGGAATTTTGAGGAACTTGAAGATAGATAAATCCCCCGGGCCTGATGGGATTTATCCAAGGATTCTATGGGAAGCGAGGGAAGAGATCGCAGGGCCTTTGGCGATGATCTTTTCGTCCTCACTATCCACGGATATAGTGCCGGAAGATTGGAGAGAGGCAAACGTCATTCCCCTGCTCAAAAAAGGGAAGAGGGATAATCCCCAAAATTACAGGCCAGTTAGACTTACGTCAGTGGTGGGCAAATTATTGGAAAAGGCTCTGAGAGATAGGATTTATGATCACTTGGATAGGAACGGTTTGATTCGTGATAGTCAACATGGATTTGTGAGGGGTAGATCATGCCTCACAAACCTCACTGAATTCTTTGAAGAGGTAACCAAACATGTGGATGAAGGTAGAGCAGTGGATGTGGTATATATGGATTTAAGTAAGGCGTTTGATAAGGTTCCCCATGGTAGGCTCATGCAAAAAGGAGGCATGAGGGGATGGGGGAAATTTGGCAGATTGGATTCAGAATTGGCTGACCCTTAGAAGACAAAGGGCAGTAGTGGATGGAAAATATTCAACATGGTGCTCAGTTACGAGTGGTGTACCACAAGGATCTGTTCTGGGTCCTCTTCTATTTGTGATTTTTGTAAATGATTTGGACGAAGGAGTGGAAGTGTGGATCAGTAAGCTGCAGACAATACGAAGGTGGGTCGAGCTGTGGATAGTGCAGAGGGCTGTTCTAGGTTACAAAGGGACATTGACAGGATGTAGAGCTAGGCTCAGAAGTGGCAGATGGAGTTCAAACCTGAAAAATGTGAGGTGATTCATTTTGGAAGGACAAATTTGAAAGCAGAATACAAGGTTAACAGAAAGATTCTTGGCAATGTGGAGGAGCACAGGGGGATCTTGGGGTTCATGTCCACAGTTCCCTGAAAACTGCCACCCAAGTGGATAGAGTTGTTAAGAAGGTGTATGGTGTGTTAGCTTCCAGTAATAGAGGGATTGAGTTCAAGAACCGTGAAGTTATGCTCCAGCTATACAAAATCCTGGTGCGGCCACATCCGGATTATTGTGTCCAGCTCTGGTCACCTCATTACAGGAGAGATGTGGAAGCTTTGGAAAAGATGCAGAGGAGATTTACCAGGATGTTGCATGGAATGGAGGGAAGGTCTTACAAGGAAAGGTGGAGAGGACTAGGGCTTTTCTCTCCAGAACAACAAAGGATGAGAGGTGACTTGATACAGGTGTACAACATGATCAGAGGTATAGATAGAGTGGACAACCAGAGAGTTTTTCCTCGGGTGGAGGTAGCTATTACGATGGAGCATAGTTTTAAAGTGAGTGGAGGTAGATATAGGGCAGACGTCAGAGGCAGGCTCTTTACTCAGAGTGGTAGGGGTGTGGAATGCATTACCGGAGAGGGTAGTGGAGTCGGCCTCATTAGGTGCATTTAAGCGGCTATTAGATAGGCATATGGATGATAGTATAAGGTAGGGGTGGAGGTTAGATAGACCTTAGGTTTAGGGTAAAAGTTCGGCACAACATCGTGGGCCGAAGGGCCTGTACAGTGCTGTACTGTTCTATGTTCTATCCAGTGCTTCCATTTCTTGACATCCCGTGGAGTGAACTGAATTGGCTGAAGACTATGAATCAGCCACTCTACACTTCTAGCTGAAGATTGCTGCAAAAGCGTCAGCCTCATCTTCTGCACCGATGTGCTGGGCTCTTCCATCATTCAAGATTTGTCAAGCCCTCTCCTCCAGTGAGTTGTTTAATTGTCCACAAACATTCACAACTGTGACTGCAGAACTCAGATCTGATCTGCTGGTTGTGGGATTGCTTAACTCTTGTCTTTCACTTGCTGCTTATGCTGTTTAATACATAAATAGTCCTGTTTGGCAGCTTCACCAGGCTGACATCTCAAATTCAGGTATGCCTGGTGCTGCTCCTAGCATACCTTTCTGCACGCTCCATTGAACCAGGGTTGATCCCTTGGCTTAAGGGTATTGGTTGAGTGGGGGATGTGCCAAACCATGACGTTACAGATTGTGCTGGAGTACAATTCTGCTGTTGTTGATGACACACAGCACCTCATTGATGCTCAGTCTTGAGTTGCTAGATCTGTCCCATTTAGTATGGTTATACTGCCACACAACACGATGAAAGTCATTCTCATTGTGAAAGGAGGATGACTTCTCTACGAAGACGATGCGGTGGTCACTCTTACCGATACTGTCATAGACTGCAACAGCAGTCAGCAGATTGATAAGGACAAGATGAAGTATGTTTTTCCCTCTTGTTGGTTCCCTCACCACCTGCAGATCCAGTCTAGCAGCTATATCCTTTAGGATCTGACTAGCTCAATCAGTAGTGCTGCTGCCAAGTCACTCTTGGTGATGGACATTGAAATCCCCCAGAGTACACTCTGTGCCCTTGCCACCCTCAACGCTTCCTCTAAGTGTTGTTCAACATGGAGGAGCCCTGATTCATCAGCTGAGGGAGGACAGTACATAGTAATCAGCAGGTTTCCTTGTTCATGTTTAATCTGAAGCCATGACTTCGGACCCCATGAAGTCTGAATGTTGAAGACTCCTACAGCAACTTCTTTCTGACTGTATTCCACTGTGCTGCCACCTCTGCTGAGTCATGCCGTGTTGGTGGGCCAGGACATATCTAGGGGTGGTGACAGTGGTGTCTGAGACATTGTCATACTCAAGGAATCGTACCTTACAGACAATGTCAGGCTGTTGCTTGATTAGTCTGTGAAATAGCTCTCCCAACTTTGGCACTAGCCCCCCGATGTTAACAAAGAGAGCTTTTTAGGTTCGACAGGGCTATCTGCTCTCATCTTTTCTGGTACCTAGGTCAATGCCAGGTAAACCATCCAGTTTCATTTGAGACTTTGTAGTGATAGGTACGACTGAATGTCTTGAGAGGGGCTGAATTGTCTACTCGTGCTTCGGTTTTGGCTGGGCTTCACAGAGGAACTGTCACTCTTTCTATTTTCCATGGCCTAAAACTTGCCTGGCATCAAGCAAGATGAACTCAGGGGACTCACTCACAACCTGTCTGATCTCCTTCTGGCTGACGGTCACCCATTCCCTATCTGCCAGCATGTCTGAAGTAACCGTGTCCTCAAACAAACCTCTCAGCCTTATGAATGCACCATGCTGCCCCCAGCTGGCAATCAACAGCAACTTGGAACTCAAGTTACTCCTTCTGCACATATAGCTATCCAGACGGCCAGCAGCCTTTAGGAAATCACAGGCTCCACAGACATACCTCAACTTAATAGCATGTGGACCCTTACTTTAATTCTACCCTCACTCGTACTTAAGGATGGACTAGAAAAATATTATTCTTCTTTTATGGTTTAAGTGGCACCCAGGTCCACCACCAGTGTTTCTGCAGGGTCCTCACCTTACCCACTCCTTTCAGTGAGGCCAACTGCCTGGCACAGAGTCCTCACCTTGCCCTTTCCTCTCCCTATTCTGGCCCAATTTGCTGGGGAACTCTTATGATTTGTACGTCCTGTTCTTTCTTGTGATACTCTGGTTTCCCTTACCTATATTGTTATCTTGCTTTTCCACCTGGTCCTTTCTAACTTTCCAAATTTTCCCTCCTTTGAACCCTCTGTCTCCTCCCACCTCCCACCTCCCACCCCCAACCCCCAAAATATTTTAAAGTTCAATCTACAGTCTTGTTTATTGATTTGACAGAATTCTGTTCCCAGTATGGTTCAGGTGAAGTCCATGCCAATGGGACTGCTCCCTCTTTCCCTGGTACTGGAGCAAGTGCCCAAAAAGACCAACTTCTCCCAAACAAAAATAAAGACAGAACGCCCCTTGTCCTCGCATATCACCCCACCAACCTCCGCATCCAACATATCATTCTCTGCCACTTCTGCCACCTACAATCTGAACCCACAACCAAAGATATATTTCCCTCCCCACTCCTATCTGCCTTTCATAGGGACCGCTCACTCCGCAACTCCCTTGTCCGCTCCACACACCCCACTAACCCCGGCACCTTTCCCTGCAACCTCAGCAAGTGCAACACCTGCCACTACATCTCCCCGCTCACCTCTATTCAAGGACAAAACAAACCTTCCGTATTAGACAGGGGTTCACCCGCACATCCGTCAACTTGAGCTACTGCATCCACTGCTCCCAATGTGGCCTCCTCTACATCGGTGAGACCAAGCGGAGGCTCGGAGACAATTTTGTAGAGCTTCTGCGCTCCATTCACGACAAATGACATCTTCTGGTCGTGAACCATTTCAACTCCCCCTCCCACTCCCTGGGTGACATATCCATCCTGGGCCTCCTCCAGTGTCACAATGACACCACCCAGAAACTGGAGGAGTAGCACCCCATCTTCTGCCTCAGGAGCCCACAGCCCAATGGCCTAAATGTGGATTTCACCAGTTTTAAAATCTCCCCACCTCCAGCCTCATCCCATAGCCAACCCTCCCTCTCATCCCCACCTCCTTGACCTGACACAACCTGTCCATCTTCTCGCCCACCTATTCACCCCTCCCACCTCACTGACCAATCCCCACCACTCCCTACCTGCACTCACCTAGTACCATCCCACCTACCTTCCCCAGCCCAACCCTTCTTCCTTCTATTTATTTCTGAGCTCCCTTCCCCTCCTCCATTTCTGAAGGGTCCCGACCCAAACCACCAACTTTCCTGCTCCTCTGATGCTGCCTGGCCTGCTGTGTTCCTCCAACTCCACACTGTTATCTCTGACTCCAGCATCGGCAGTTCTTTTTACCCCTTTGAGCTACCCATTCCGTTCTCTGACCTTATTGGTCCTATGCCAATTTGGATTGCTACCTGAGCCATCAGAGATTATTACCTTTGTGGTACTGCATTTGAAACCATCTCATAGCTACTCATACTGCCTTTGCAGATCTTCTTACTGAGTCCTACCTACATTATACCTAAATGGACTACAACATCATTTCAGTTTCTCTGCAGTAAAAAGGTAGTGTCCTTGGCCCTGTTAATGAGCAAGCAACAGGGGCTTTGGGACTGACACTATGGTTAGTTTACTCACTCTCCCGCTGACCATACTCTTGTCAACACAGACTGCAAGAACTTCATGCCTGTTTGAAAAGTACAAGGGCTGAGGTTCCCCTATTGCTATCTTTCTGCTCCCAAAGCCTGCTTTATATGCATGGTCACACCTTCCTGTCCTGATCATAAACCAATTCTGATTTATTTACCCCAAGAAGTTTGACTGCCACCTGGAACAAAGTGCCCAGGTAATTTTCTTGCTCTCTGATACATCTCACTGTCCGAAGTTCAGACCTCAAATCTTCAACCAGGAGCCAAAGTTCCTCAAGCTGCAGAAACTTACTGTTGTGGAGACAGCTAGCATCCAGGTTTTTAAAATTCTTTCAAGGGATGAGGGCATCACTGGCCAGAGAACAAGAGTCAACCACATTGTTGCAGGCCTGGAGTCATATGTGGGCCAGACCAGGTAAGGATGCAGATTTCTTTCCCTAAAAAGGATGTTAATGAACTAGAGAGGTTTTTAAGGCTCTGTATGCTCCAATCCAACACCACCCTTTGCCATTTCAACTCCCCCTCCCACTCCCACGGCAACATATACATCCCGGACCTCCTCCATTGTCAGAATGAGGCCACAATAAACTGGAGGAACAACACCTTATATGCTTCCTCGGGAGCTTCCAGCCCAATGGCTTCAACATAGAGATCAACAGCTTCAAAATCTCCCCACCTGCAGCCTCATCCCACATCCAGCCCTCCTTTTCATCCCTGCCTCCCTGACCTGACACAACCTGTCCATCTTCCTTCTATGCCGACCATAATCCTAAACTGAACTAGTCCCACATGCCTGCACTTGTTTTTCAAACAACTTCTATTTAAAATTTCTCAGATTGGTTTAAGAGAAAACTCCAGGCCAAACAGCTCTTTAGCTGTTGCAAATTTACAGTTCAACTTCTTTTTCTCTACATAGTTCTTATTTTAAAATTTCTTGCTTCCTTGACAAGGCGTGGCCTTTTAAGCCATTTCAGAAGACAGTTAAAAGTCAATCACATTGCTGTTATTCAAGAGTCACACATTGACGAGATAGGAATGGAAGCAAATGGCATCAATAAACAAGATGGGCTGTAATTACCTGAATTTACATTCTCTAGTTTTGAACTCAAATCACCAGATTATTTTTAAAAATTTTTTCACAGGTTGTCCACATCACCAGCTAATCAGAATTTATTGTCCATCCTGGTTTCTGAAGAAAGTGCACTCATGTAACTGCAATGGTTGCTTGGGCCTATAACAATAACTTGACACTTTTTGAAAAAAAGGAGTTACATCAGTTATTTTCCAATCAAAAGAAACCTTTCTGAATCTAATGAGTCTTGGAAAACATCACATCAACTATCTCACGAGCTACTATTTTTAAAATTCTAGGATAAAGTCCATCAGAACCTTTGGACTCGTCAATTCACAATTTCAACTTTTTTTTAGATTTATTTAAACACAGAACGAGGAAGTCACTGGCTAGGCCAACATTTATTGCCCATCTCTAATTGTCCAGAGAGCAGTTAAGAGCCAACCATGATGCTGTGGGCCTGGACTTTCAGGTTTTGTTTTAATGCAGTCAAAGAATGAGGGCAGCGCTGGCTAGGCCAGTATTTATTGCCCATCCCTCATTACCCAGAGGGCAGTTATGAGTCAACCATGTTGCTGTGGGCCTGGAATCACTTGTAGACCACACCAGATAAGGATGGCAGTTGTCTTTCCTAAAGGACATTAGGGAGCCAGATAGGTTTTTCCAAGAATCAGCAATGGATTTATGGTCATCATTAGACTCTTGATTCCAAATTTTTATTGCCTCTGCCATGGCGGGATTTGCACCCAGATCTCTGGATTAGCAGTCCAGTGATTATACCACTAGGCCGTCACCTCCCCAATTTACTCAGTACTACTGCCTTGGTAATTACAATTTTCTTGAGTCCCTCCTTCCCTTTCAATTCCTAATTTACCGCTATTTCCAGGATTCTACTTGTATCCCCTCTCGTAAAGGCTTACATAACGTCACCGTTCTAATACCAAACTTGCAACCACATCATTCCTGGATTTCAGAATTTTTTGTACTACAGAATCACATAAGAATGCCTAACCACAAGTGTGTGAACCAGAAACAATAAATATAAATAACTACTTATTTGAAACACACAGTGATATTATATGATATTACAACTGGAGGGGCCACTCAGCCCCTCCAGCCTGCTCCACCATCAAATAAGACCATGCCACTCTGATTGCAGTCTCAACTCCACAGTCTGATCTATCCTCCCTACTTTGCATCTATTGTCAATCAATGCAATTTAATATAATTGAATGTGTTCAATGACCCAGCTTCCACTGCTCTCTGCAAATTCCTCGGAGAGAAAAAAAAAGTTGGTGTTAAATGGGGAGATACAAATTTTCAACTGGTCCCCCAAGTTTTAAACTTTCTCAAAACAACCTCTCATCATCCACCCAGTCGAAATCCAGCTGTATCATTCATGTTTCAATCAGATCCCCATGGTTACTCTTAACGGGTAAGCACTAATGAACATTCTTTCAGTTATCCAAATTGGAATGAATTTTAATGAGAGGGGTTTGTTTTGAAAATAATCTTTAGCTCAGAAATATACCCATGTGATTAGCTTGCCATAGGAGGAGGAGAAACTCAAAATCAAACCTCGCCTCCTTTGAGGGGAGGTAATGTTTTAGCACCTTATCACAGTATTTTGTAGAAACAGATCAGTTGCTGTTCGAGATGGACAGGCAATGAAGGTGCTGCTGTGGAAAAAAAAGTGTGTTGCTTTTTTGCTGTGTTAAATGACCAAACCAGATGCTAGTGAGAGCATAGTTTCTGCACAAAAGAAAGACGGCAGAACAGTTGAAGATGTAAAAAAAGAGACCCAAGGTGTGGCAATGTTGCAGTTACAGTATCTAGGAAAGATCAGACTAACTGGAATGGCTGTCAAAGGTCATGAAGTTCCAACTTGAAAATGCACCTTTGCAGGAGAGCTAGAAGTGACTTTGGGATCCTTCCTGAAATGAAGCCTATCAACCAGAAGTATGGTGTTACACAAGTGCTTAGTAAAACATAAATTTACCTGTGCTAATGAATGTAAACTTATCTTTTTCTTTAATTAACAGGCAAACTAATGTTCGATCTCAGTTGATTCTAGTTTGTCAGTTACAGTAAAGTCTTAAAGTGAAATTCTGTTCACAGTTTACTTCTATTGATCATGTACAAAATTTATCTCTTTTAAAAGAAGATCGCATTTCTAGGTCATTGTACCTTATACATTTCCACTCCCAAATCAATGTACTAACAGTCAAATGTACTGTACTTGGATATAATCAAAGATATTCTGGACAACTAGCGTTTGTGAAAAGGAGTTTCTGGACTGTACAGGTTACAGCGTAAAGAAATTTTTCCAATAAATAATCCTACTTACTATTGCTTGGATGAACACTGACTTGCTAATTTCAAGTTTATTGCTGGACTCTGGTCTACAATAATCTGTATGTAATAACACTGCTGATGTTTAATTTGTGGTTCAAAGTATATGATTCAATTTGTTTCAAAAGAATTAGAGTCCCTACAGTGTGGAAGCAGGCCATTGAGTCCACACCAACCCTCCGAAGAGGGTCAATTTTTCCCCAGAGAGTAGACACTAACCATTTCATTTTTAAACTTTGCAATACAAGAACCTATCTTTGCTTCAAAGAAACTCTGACGCTCTCCTTGAAGCATGGCAGCATTGACAGTAACGACCAATCATTCAAAATGGTGACACCTTGTCCATCGAGATGCCCCGATTCGAGTTCAAACACCTCAATAATGAGGTGGAGCAGTGGCAGACAAGGGGAAAAAAAGGAAAATCCTGTACTTTGAATCCCGCTAACTCATTGGATATCCTGCTTCAAATGGCAGAAGATTTACAAGTAGAGAATCAGCTAATTAAGTCCCATGGCAGAAAAACACAGTCCTCAAATGGCCTCTTTCCACACTGTAAGGATTCTATGATTCTAGGGACATGATCGATGACTCAAAAGATGTAGGTCTGTACATGCTGACCTGGGACAAAAACTCAGGAGGCAGGCAGGATTTAGGCAAGTGGAAAATGTTTATTCAAGCAGAAAGCTGTTGATGCAGGGAGAGGGCCAAAGGATCCTCCCCGAATTGGAAGGGAGATCAATGACATATTGATTTTTTTTTTTTTTACAGTGAAAATACAGCATTTTATACACTTCGTTACAGTAATGAAGTGCAGCATAGTCACTGTCTTTCCCTCTTAATCCATAGACCCAATCCCAAGGTCTACCTAATCAATGATGGGCATTCCTACGGACAGCCCCAGGTTCTCATGGTCTTATGGCATTTGTAATCTCTAGGCCTTGGGATCTTTCTATGTATCCTATTCATTCACATTTCAAACGTTTATGGAATGAACTGGCCGAGGAAGTGACGGAGACTGGTTAGACTTGAGATTGATGTGGGCAGTCAGTGGTACAATTATAACATTTAAAAGGCATCTGGATGGGTACATGAATAGTGAGGGTTTTGGAGGGATATGGGCAAAATGCTGGCAAATGAGACTAGATTAATTTCGGATATCCAGTAGGCACGGATGAGTTGACTGAAGGGTCTGTTTCTGTGCTGTACATCTCTATGACTCTATGTTTACTGACTTCACTCCTTCGCATCTATCTCAGGCTCCTTATCTCTAAGAACAGTGTGAATTCTATTATTCATTGTACTACACGCACCTTATTTTATCAAATGCATCCATTCCTCTAATATTTCCCACTGTCCCAATTACAAATGTTAAAATAAAAAGTCAATTAGTTTTAACTAATTGCTATAAGGTTAATTTCTGTTATAAAGTTGATCGTAAAGTGTAACATTATTAACTACTACTACTGTTAGCATTTTGTAATTTATGGGTTGTGAGCAATCCATCTTGTTCAGGGCACGAGAAGGGGTCCTCTAAGGCTAGTTAACCTTCACATGTAGGTTTACATGTTTGTTTTCAATGCTTGTATTATATTCTGGTTATGTATTGAAACCAACTTCTATGATTAAAACATTTTTAACTAGCAACTATTTAGTATTGCAGGCAGCTTCAAAGAAGCAACTATTTAATACGAAATAACTTTAGCTGTTGTCCTTGCAGCTGCTTGGGGACTTAATCTAGCACCTGATGTTATTCATTTACTGCGACAATCATCCTTTCATTAATAAAACTGGAATTGGTCATTTATCTAATCTAAGGCATCCTTTTATCAGAATTGTCTTGGATGGGAACATACAGCATTCTTTTACAGACTTCTTTTCAAAGGTACGTACCACAGTTTTTCACCATGTGATTAGTTTCCTAAGCTTCTGTCTGCCATCTTGTAAGCAGGTATGGTCAGTGTGGTCAGTCACAAATCACCTTACATGGCCAGGCACAGGGCACCCCTACAAGGGACAACCGACATTGATAACAGGATGAACACATCATCTGGTTTTGTAAAGTATATCAATCCATTTGCTTTGAAATCTGAACCTATTTTTATATTATATGAATCATAACTCTGAAATTAGGAGCAAATTGACCACTTGGTCCGTCAAGCCTGCTCCACCGTTTAATAAGATCATGGCTGATCAGATTTACTCCAAATTACTGTCCATGCACGTAACATTTCGCCCCATTGCTTATCCAGAATATATCACTACCTTAAATAATTCAAAGACTTTGCTTCCACTGCCTTTTATGAGAGCCAGTGTGAAAGACTATCTTCTGTGAAAAAAAAGTTCTCACCTGTCTCAAATGGATGACCCCATATTTTGAAACAGTGACCACTAATTCTAAAATCTCTCACAAAAGGAAACGTGTTCCCAATGCCTGCCTTCCTTAAGATCCTTCAGGACCTTACTTGTTTCAATAACTCACTCCTTACTCTTCTAAACTTCAAGAAATACACCCCTAGCAGGTCTACTCTTTCTACAACCACACATTCCAGGTATTAGTCTAGTAAACCTTCTCTGAACTGCTTTCAAAGTATTTACATTATTTCTTATACAACAAGACGAACACTTTGGGAACCACAGGTATAAAGGCACAAATTCACTTCTTTATCCCAAGCACTTGCTACCAACTACAACTAGAATTTCCTTCAGAGCTTAATTGAAAGAAAATACTAAACATATAAATCATTCATGATAACAAGGTGTGGAGCTGGATGAACACAGCAGGCCAAGCAGCATCATAGGAGCAGGAAAGCTTGACGTTTCAGGCCTAGACTCTCTCTGATATAAATCATTCAACTCCTTTTACGCTAGAAGCAAATTGTTAGCCCTCATTGCCCAAGCAATTCTGGGGTCGAACCAAAAACACAAAGCCATTAACAACTTCTTTTAGCAATCCAGTTAGATGATTCTTTAACAAGCATGCAACAACTTCACAGCTCTTTTCCAGATATTCTCACTTGCCACTTCCCCAATTGTATTCTGTGAGCCCTATGATCTAGAGGACTGTTAGTGCCTGATATCCCGTTGTTTAGTTTCATTTCGGCTACAGTAGAAATACAGTCTGGTGTAGTGCCAGCTTTACAAATAAAGCTCTCAAGAGGCTGTCACATCAGTTCATTAAGATTAAAAATGTAGTTTGTATTTAAAACTAAGAGCTTGGCAGAGAATCATGAAAAATCAGTTACATGAACGTCTTCATATTGCACTTTTCAGATAGAAAACCTGCAAATCCTGGCGTTACTTAATATTTTACCCGATTCACTCTCCATGTTCTAAAACAAAATGTTTCATGTCATGGGATATCAGTCCTGCCAATGACTATTATTCAGGATTTACTAATGTCAGCTCAGCCTATTTGTGGCAGGAAGATCATATTCCATTGGTCTTCATAAATGTTTTCTCCTGTTACAAAGCAAGTACTTTATCACATTGACCTTGTGTACTGAGCTGCCACAGTCGAATTGGTATTTCATTTTGTTAAACTGCGTTTGTACAGTAATGTTACTAAAGTATTAAGTACAAAACAATAATTACATTTTACAGTTCTGAGGAAGGGTCACCAGACCCGAAACGTTAACTCTGTTTTCTCCTTCACAGATGCTGCCAGACCTGCTGAGCTTTTCCAGCAACTTTGTTTTTGTTCCTAATTACATTTTAGAATCAGGCTGTAACTCATTCAACTATGCTCTTAAATGATCACTTCTAGGTCAACATTAAATCAAATCTTGAAACCATTTCCATAACCAAAAACAAACAACTGGTGGCGCTAGAAATCTGAAACAAAAACACAAATAACTAGAGAAACCCAGCAAGTCTGGCAGGATCTGTGGAGACAGAAACACTAGGGTGCAGTTTCTCCATCGCATCTGTTCTGATGATGCTGTCTTCCAAAGATGACCTCAGAAACGTTCAAATTTTTCCTCAACCAAGGGCTCCCCACCACTATGGTTTATAGGGCCCTCAGCCATGTCCGACCTATTTCCCACACTTCTGCCCTCGTCCCCTCTCTCAGCTCTCACAACACCGATTGGGTTCCCCTTGTCCTCCCCTACTATCCCATCAGCATCCACATCCAAAGGATCATTTGCCACCATTTCCACCACCGCCAATGGAATACCATGACCAGACACATACTCCCCTCCACTCCCTTATCAGCTTCCGCATTGGCTGTTCTGTCTAGACACCTTGGTCCACTTCTCCATTCCCAACGCCTCCCCACACCCCCACAGCACCTACCCATGCAACTGCAGAAGGATTAACACCTGCCTTGTTTACTTCCTCCCTCCTTATGATCCAAGACCCCACACACACCTTCCAGGTGAAGCAGTGCACAAAGTCATCTCTTCTACGTTTGGAAGACTAAACTCAGGCTGGGTGACAGCTTTGCTGAGAGCTTATGTTCTGTCTGCAAAAATGAGCCTGAGCTTCCAGTTGCCTGCCATTTCAACAGGCCTATGTAATCCTGGCCAAAATCTTCATCTGAGCTCTGCTGAATCACTGCACCAAGCCTCAGCACAAGCTAGAAGAACTGCATCTTGTTTTCTGCTTGGAAACCCTGTAGCCTTCAGGGTCCAATATAGAGTTCAATAATTTTAGGGCCTGAGCACCTTCTTTCCCCCCACCCCATCACATTTCGCCACCCTCACAGCTACACTCAGCATGTAGACCTTTTCCTAGCTACAATCTGTTCTGTAGAAGGATCACTGGACCCAAAACACAGACTCTGCTTTCTCTCCATAGATGCTGCCAGCCCAGCTGAGTTTCTCAATTATTATTGGTTCTGATACATTATTCCATGTTTTCCATGGGGAAATGCAACAATCTTGTGTAAGAGGGTTTCGCTATACAAATTCAATATAGTTGAACTCATATCATACTTTTCCAGCTTGCCCTTCCGAAGTATTTCTCACAGTACAGTCTGGGGACTGATGGGAGTCTGCAGAAACTTTCAGTGGTCATATAAATGAGCAGTGAAAAAGAGCCATGCTCAAAGTGGGCTTGGTATGAGACCGGAGAGGGAAGCAGAGTGTGACTGTATTGTGAGCAGAGCAGAGAGACTTAGCTGTCTCTCTTCAATGGGGAGCACACATGGAGATGGACTGATCGTGGCAGG
The DNA here is from genome assembly GCA_024137785.1 of Ginglymostoma cirratum. NCBI lineage: Eukaryota > Metazoa > Chordata > Chondrichthyes > Orectolobiformes > Ginglymostomatidae > Ginglymostoma > Ginglymostoma cirratum. Next base: position 42,844,708 of record JAHRHZ010000098.1, read on the forward strand.
AAGACAGCAGGTAAACCCACTGTTACTGATCAGAGAGGAGAGGACTTTAAAATTTTACTACTTAAACTCAATTAGGGTGCACAAAATTTAGGTTTGTCTAGGACTTATGAAGATTTTACAGTATGACTTAGATGAAAAGGATCTATAATTATTAATTCATTTGAAAAGTGATCCTTCAACCTAAAATATTTGAAACCACCACTTTGGGAGGCAATGCACCACCAAGGATCCTGAGTCACTTCAGATGCTGGAGTCATTTGTGCAATGTACAAGAGACCTCAAGGCCATTTCTATTTCTATAAAGTTCCATAAACTAACAAATTATTGGTGTAACAAAAGAAGAATATTTGGAAGAGATTTGCAGTGTCTGAAGTGTGCCTCATTTCCACACCTCTGCAGCACAAACAAACAGGGCAATAAACTTTACATGTAGATTTTTCTTTCAAACAACTTATAGCTAACAAATTAATGAAAACTTTTTTAATTAACTTCAGAATATCATAAGCATTCACTGCTTAAAACACCTGTCAGAGTCAGACAGCACAGAAACAGACCCTTTGGTCCAACTCGTCTGCGTCTAACACACCTCCCAACCTGACCTATTCCCATTTGCCAACATTTGGCCCATATCCCTCAGAACCCTCCCTATTCATAAAACATTTAAAAGGCACCTGAATAGATATAATTATACCCACCTCTACCACCTCCTCTAGCAGTTCATTCCATACTAGATTAAGATGGTGGCAGAAAGGATACATCAGACAGAGTTCATCTGTTCCATCCATTCTCTATTCTTGTTTCTCTCTCTTTATTTCTTCTCTTTTGTGTTTTTTCTCCCCCCCTTCTCGTCTCTCCACCAGGCCACAGACTCTCAGACTCAGCGCACACCTGGCAAGGAGGCCTCCCGGCCCGGCATGGCTGTCTCCCAACCTGGCAGACTTTCATCCTGGCGTGGTGGTCCCTCGGCCCTGCACGGTGGTTTCTCAGTGGTATGTGGCGGTCCCTCGGCCCTGCACGGTGGTTTCTCAGTGGTACGTGGC
>JAHRHZ010000098.1:42848916-42891025 GCA_024137785.1 Ginglymostoma cirratum
CATACTGTTCTATGTAGTGTTGGGGCAGTTTCCTTAAGAGGTTGCATGTGACATCCAACTTTGCCAGTCCACTGTAACTTAGAATGTGATCTAATGTTGCTTTAAAGTATACTGGATTAAGGTTGTGTGTCAGTACTCTCATATCAAAGTTCCTGTCAGGTTTTGTGCAACAATCAGGATTGCAAATCTTTCTACAATGCTATACCAACTTTCTGCCACTTAAATTTCTCAAACTAATAGTGAAGACAGAATAAAAAATTTAATGCTCATCACAAATTACTTCAACTATTTGGAATCAAAAACATGATTTCTAAATTTGTGGATGACAAATTTAATATGGAGAAGGATGGCAACAAATTGCAGAAGAACACTAATTAACTTACAGATTGGACAAATAGTTGGCCAATGAAGTTTGAACAGATATATGTAAGATAGAAGGGGAGGCAATGGCCTAGGAGATATTATCGCTGGACTATTAATCCAGTAATGTTCTGGTGATCTGGGTTCAAATCCCACCATGGCAGATGGTTAAATTTGAATTCAATAAATATCTGGAATTAAGAATCTAATGATGACCATTAATCCACTTCGAGGAAAACTCATCTGGCTCAATGTCCTTCAGGAAAGGAAACTGCCATCATCTGGCCTACGTGTGACTCCAGTCCCACAGCAATTCAATTGACTCTTAACTGCCCTCTGGGCAATTAGGAATGGGCAATAAATGTTGAACTAGCCAGTGATGCCCTCATCCTGAGAATAAATTTTAAGATCATTTTGGTAGGATGAATAGGAAGTTGCAGGTCGTGCAGAGGAAGAAGTACACCGACCAATAAAAGTTAACTATGCATTAAGAAGATTATTTTTAAAAAACTAAACCCAGCACTGGACTTTATTTTTAGAGAAACAGTTTGAAAAGCACTGAAATTATATTAAATCTGTATCAACAGAAAAGGTATTTGAGCAGTTCTGGTTGCATAAACACCAACACGGACTGGTAGTGTTCCCTGCCATACGTTATATGCAATTTCATTTGATTCTTAGATATTTTTCCAGATTTGCTGACGTAACATTCATTTTAAAAATGCTACAATACTTGCAGTATTAAGCCATAACTTTATATGGATAAAGCATAAATGTTAGCTTCTAATTGACAACCCATTTAATAAATGGCAATTTTGTACAGTCTCGTCACTCTTATTTCATGTTAGAACTTAAGCTCAAACCTGATGTTTTCTCTGTGAGAAATATCAGTCATTTCATCTACCTGAGTTTTCACACAGCTAGTTGTTAGGGTATGGGATGCACTGTCTGGAGGTATGATGAGGCACTCAAGAAAATACTGGATGATTATCTGGATATAAATAATGTTCAAGGACATGGGGGAAAAGCAGGAAATTGGCAGTAGGTATTGATGCTAATTTAAAGAGCCAGAGCAGACATGTTGGGCTGAATTGCCTCCTCCTGCATTGCGAGACTTTTGTGATTCAAAATGTAGATGCAATGCAAAATTTAAATTGGTAGTTCCAAGTAATTCAGTGCTGAACACATTATTTATATATCCCGCAGTTTATCTTAAATATTATCTATTGGAACAGGAACTGTTTAAAAGATATCACTTTGTTGACTTACAATTCATAGTTGTAACAAACATTATGTAAGTAAAGCTCCAATAAAAGATTCATTGCTTGTGCCTCCAAACAGGGCAAAACATGACATCACTTTTGTGATTTTGTAAATAGTCAATGTGCATTACTGGTTTAATGTAACTTTATTATAGATGAAAATTTTTACAAGCTTAAAAACAATTTGAAAGATCTTGTATTATAATGTGTGGTTTCGCTAACATCACCGCATTGAGCTCTACAATACATGGTTGCAGCAGATGCTTTGGGAATCAATCCAACACCAATGCTCCAAATGGTGGATTCTCCTGTCACTTTGACAGGTACATGTTCAGCAAGCAGACCAACTGTTCACTGTCCGGGCTGGCATTGATTTATAGGTGATGTAAACAAAATCTTCATTTGCAGCTCTGACTGCAAGACTACATTCAGGTTTCCCCCTTTTAAAGTACGATACAATAGCACATTTTCATTCCTGCGTAGTTTGTAAAGTAAGGATTACCCCTAAATATCACTGCCTTCATTTCTATTTTAACTCAATTACTGAGTACCCTCAAACTTTTTTTTGTAAATAGACACATCACTGTTTTGTACACCATTTCTCTTGTCTGCCTCATTCTCCTGCCCATTGTTTCCCTCCCGTGGCTTTCCCACTGGCCACTTCCCTCCTCCAACCAAAGCAGAGCAGCAGTGCGATTGCTTCTCCATTTGGATAAGAACATAGGACCAGGAGTGGGTCATTCAGGCCCTTGAATCTGTGCCACCATTATAAATCATGGCTGATTAACAACCTAATCCTCATTATCCCATGATATTCCTAGATCCATTGATGTCATTAGTATCTAGAAATCTATTGATTTCTGTCTTGAACAATCAGTGACAGAGCTTCCGCAATCCTCTAATGTAGAGCATTCCAAGACTCCACCAGAGTGAGGAAGTTTCTCCTCATCTCAGTCCTAAATGATTTGTATTTTGAGTGTGCGCGCCTGGGTTCTAAATCCCTTAGCCAAGGGAAATATTATTTCTGCACCTACCCTGTCTGCTTTTTAAAAAGTTCTGAAGATCATTTTTGATTCTTCTAAACCTCAGACAGAAAAGCTTAGTCTCCTCGATTTCTTCTCACAGGTCAGTCCTGCTGTCAATGTTTTGTTAATCACATCATCAAGTTTGTTCACGTCTATATTTGAAGTTAAGAAGAAACAAAGTGGTGGCTGTTAGTTGACTGACCATATATGCATAAGCAAATTCTACACAAATTTTGAAAACCTGTTTCAACTGGCTTTCAATATAACAATAGTATTCCATTTATATGCAGTGAAGCAATTTGTCTGGTCTGCTCTTTGCCAAGCTATGTGACTTGGGTGGGCGAGATGAGATTTTAGTCAGTTCTGAAAGCAGATTTATCTATTTACTTTTTGAAAAAGTAATATACATAAGGAAAGTGAGGGCTCTTCTGCCACCCTGGTATTGTCCCTACCTCTGGATCAATGGCTCAGGTTCTAGTACCACCTGCTTCTGTCTTTATCAACTGACCTGCATCCAAATAATCACCAGCATTCCCTGTAATTAGATTGGTGAACCACTGCTGCACCTCTCTGTGGCATCCATATCCCTCTTTAAGGAATTGGACTAAAGACAGTCCAGATATGGTCTCACCAAAATTCTATACAATTGAAACAACTCCTTTATTCCATTATTCAAATACTTAAGCGATAAAGGTCCATAAGCAATTCACCTTCCTGTTGATAAATGCATGTTAGCTATCAGTGACCTTTGAGCAAGAACATTTAGGTCTCTTTGAACATCAACACTTCCCAATTTCTCACGATTTATGAAGTACTCTGCATGACCATTCACAATTATCCACATTATATTCTATTTATTGTTTTCTTGCCCACTTACTCAGTCTGCCCAAATACCCCATTCTCCATCTAGTTATGTCATTCACAAACTTAGAAATACTACATGTGGTTGTTACATTCAAATCATTGATATAAATTATGAACAACTGGAGCCCAAGCATTGATCCTTGGGGTTTCCTACCTGTCACAGTGGACCAAACTGAAAATGATTCATTAGTTCCTACTTCGTCTTCTTGTTAAGCAATCGTCAAAGCCTACATTATCCTGTGTGCATTAATTTCATCCAATTTCCTATGTGGATATGGACAATATCTAAGCTTGAGCTGGCAAGTAACATTTGCACCACACAAATACCAGGCAATGACCATCACCAATAAGAGACAATTACCTCTTGATATTACCTTTTGACATACAATAGCCTTATCTTTACTCTCTCTCACTATCAATATCCTTGGGAGTTACCATTGACCAGAAACTCAACTTGCCTCACCATATCAATATAGTGGCTACAAGGACAACCACAGATCGGAATTCTGCAGCAAATAACTCACCTCCTGACTCCCCAAAGACTGAGCACCATCTACAAAGCACAAGTAAGGAGTTTGATGGAAAACTCCCCATTTGCCTGAATGACTGCAGCTTCAACAAAACTCAAGAAGCTTGACACCATCCAGAATAAAGCTTGATTAGCACCACATCTACAAACATCCACTCTATCCACCATCACATTCAGTCACAGCAGTGGGTACCACCTACAAGATGCACTGCAGAAATTCATCCAAACAAGGTAGCGTCTTCCAAACCCACAACAACTAACATCTAGAAGACAGAAGATACATGGGAACGCAATCACCCACAAGTTCTTCTCCAAACTACGCACTGTCCAGACTTGGAAATATATTGCCATTCCTTCATTATCACTTGATCAAAATCCTGGAATTCCTTCATTAAAGGCAGGTGGATCTACCCACAGCATACGGACTACGGTGGTTCAATAAGGCTGCTCACCTCTTCCTTTGCAAGGGCAACTAGATATGGGTAATAAATGCTGGACAGGCTGTAAAAGTTCATCTCCCAGAAATGAATTTAAAACAACACTGGCCTTTATGCTGACATGAAACTATCAGGTTATTCTGACTTTTTTCAAAGTAGTCATATTCATATAACATCTTTCACAGGCCTTCATGGTTTACTGTGTTAAAAGCCTTGCTCAGCTCTATAAATAAAGGTCCCCGTTCTGTTTACAGGACTTTTCTTCAATTTGACACATTACAAAATCACAGTCCTCATACAGCACAAAAACTGCAATTATACACAGTCTGTAAGATCAGTAACAACCTGTTGGAAATAACCCATGCAATAATTTTTGGCCTTCAGAGAGAAGTTAAAAATCATGATGATTGCCACAGGTGGGCTTGCTTTCCCTCCATTTGAACACGTGAATTACAGAAGCATCTTTATTATCTTAAGACACAATGCCCGAGTTCCAGATTAAGCAAAAGCTAATGAGCTTCCTAAATATCTGAGCTCCTCATAAAAATCTCCTCAAAGCTAGGCTTTAAAGTAACCAATATTTTGTGAAGACTTTGGGATAGCCCAAGGAAATGATCAAGGTGCAACAATATATAAATCTAAGTTAATCTTTCCATCTTTCTGTCGACCCAAAAACATACTTCAAAACGAAACAAACGTGTGACAAATTCCATTTCTCACTGTGCTAATAACACTTATATTTGCTTAGTAATCAGTGAATATTCTAACATTTTTACAATCAGAAATATCTAAATGTATTTAATAGCCCTACACAGTAACATGAACCAGAAACGAAATGAGATAAATTTAAGTACACGGTATGTTGACAATTCATACACTGGTTTTCATCAAGAGACATTTATTAATAGCAAATTCCTGTTCAACTGGAGTATATGTCTTGTTACAAGTGTATTCAGAAACCTTAGCACAAAACACAGATGGCTGCATCAAAAATGTATCATTCGTTCTCATTTTTATCCAGTGGTTAGAAACTGACCCTCAAGGAAACAACAGATCTTCCTGACTATAAAATGGAACAACTCTCAATTCAAACAGAACTCATACAGGTACCTGAAGCAAGCAGCTCACCAAGTATTCTGGGATACGTCCTGGAAGAATAACTTTGTTTACAATATTTTCCTTCTCTAAATGTTCTGATGTAATAAATGATGTGCAACGATTTGTAAATCAATACATTAATCTGAGCTACTGATAAACACGATGAGTTATTTCCAAAGGGCTTTGTCAAATGTATACCAGTTTTTCACCTAAGAATGGCTCAAGTGAATAGGGATAACAGAGCTTGCTTGTCCTTTTCAGAGTGTAGTTAAGAATCAATGACATTTGGTTTTGGCCTGGGGTCACATATATGACAAAGCAGGTAAAGTTGGCAGATTTCCTTCTTTAAAAAGGACATTAACGAAACAGATGGGGTTTTCTGCTGGAATCTCACAGGGGTCTGTGCAGCATGGGCTATGGGGAGACATTTAGCAGAATTAAACAACAAGCGTGACAAGGCTGAGCTCGAAATCAATTTGGCTTCTGTTCTGAATGACCTGCTGGAAACCAGGATCCATCATCTCAGGGCAAACTTCATGGGCACCAGCCACACAGATTTTGTGTGCCCAGACACTGGCATCGGAAATTGGGCAACATCTTCAACTCACCTGTAAGTCACTACTGCCTTTCAATACTGTACCAGTAACTCTCAATGTAATGCTGCTACGTAGACATTGTGCACTCTAGAAGACACACCAGATCATGGACTGGACCAGACTGCATCTCCAGTTATTTCACTGGCCACCATAGCATACACTCACTCTGAGCCTTCCTAGATGATCAGGGCATTGATGCCTTGCCTTACCTTTTTGCACTTTGCCCCCTCACCATGGCTCATATTACTGTTGTCTTGTCTTGCTGTTTAGTGCAAACACAAAGCCAGAAATCTTGTCATAGTGTCAAAGTGGCTGGCTTTTGTTCAGGGGGTCCTGGCCCAATAGATTCAGGGCTGCCTCCGATACAAGTCAAACATCTGCTCAGAGTGGTCAGAGTCAAGGTTTTCTCATTAGGGGTGAGGAGATAACTTCAGGCAGCACACCAACCATCTTGACTCTTTCTGTATTCCTCATGGTACGAGAGATCGGCAGGTATTACAGGAGATTAAATTTGGCTGCACATCTTTTATTATTGGTGCAGACAAAGTAACAGAGTCCTACAGCACCGAGACAGGCTCTTCAGCCCAAACTGGTCCATGCCAACCAAAACGTCCATCCACACTAACCCCATTTGCCTGCACATGGCCCACATTCTTCTAAACCTTTCCTATCCATGTATTCATCCAAATGCCTTTTAAATGTTGTTAACGTACCCAACTCAACCACTTCCAGTGGCAGTTCATTCCATATGCGTACCACCCGCTGTGTAAAAAAGTTGCCGTTCAGGTTCCCATGTATTCTTTCCCCTCTCACCTTAAACTGATGTCCTGTATACCTCGACTCCCCAACCCTGGTAAAAAAGTCTAAGTGCATTCACCCTATCCACACCTGTCATCATCTTAATGATTTCTATAAGGTACCCCCTCAGTCTCCTACACTTCAAAGAAAAAAAAAAGTCCTAGCTTGTCCAACTTCTCCCTATAACTCAGTCCCTTAAATCCTGGCAACATCCTTATAAATTTCTTCTGCACGCTTTCCAATTTAATAACATCCTTCCAATAGCAAGGTGACCAAAATTGAACACTTTACTCCAAATGCGGCCTCACCAACGTCCTGTACAACTGCAACACAACTTCCCAACTTCAATACTTATTGCCCTGACGGATGAAGGCCAGTGTGCCAAACGTCTTTCTCACTACTGTCTACCTGTGACTCCATTTTCAGAAAACCGTGCACCTGCACTCCAAGGTCCCTTTGTTCCATTACACTCCTTAAGGCCCTACCATTCACCATGAAACTTCTAACTTGATTGGACTTTCCAAAATGCAACACCTCACACTTACCTATATTAAAACTCAATTTGCCATTTCTCGGCCCACTTCCCCAGCTGATCAAGATCCTGCTGTAATTTCTGATAACCTTCCTCACTGTCCACGATACCACCTATTTCAGTATCATTTGCAAACTTATTATTCATGCCTTGTGCGCTCTCCTCCATATCATTGATATACCTAACAAACAGCAATGGGCCTAGCACTAATCCTTGAGGCACACCACTAGTCAGAGGCCAACAGTCCGACAAACATCCTTCCACTATTACTCTCTGCTCCCTACCATCAAGCCAACTGGGTATACAATTTGCCAGCTCTCCCCGGATTCCATGCAATCTAACCCTCCAAAGCAGCCCACCATGTGGAACCTTATCAAAGGCCTCACTGAAATCCGTATAGACTACAACTACCGCTCTGCCCTTCTTGGTCACTTCAAAGAACTCGAACACATTTGTGAGGCATGATCTCCTACTCACGAGGCCATGCTGACTACCCCTAACTGAACTCTGTCTTTCTAAATGCATGTATACCTTATCCCTCAGAATCTTCTCAAGTAACTTACCCAGCACAGATGTAATGCTTACTGGTCTATAATTCCCAGGATTTTCTTTGCAGCCCTTCTTCAATAAGGGCACAACATTCGCTACCCTTCAGTCTTCCAGGACCTCACCCGTGGCTAATGATGATGTAAACCTATCAGTCATGGCCCCTACAATTTCTTCTCTAGCCTCTTGCAGGGTTCTTGGATATATCTGATCGGGATCAGGAGATTTATCCACGTTCATACATTCTAATACTTTCAACACCTCCTCTATTATGATATGGACTGTCCCCAAGATATCGCCACTATCTTCCCCAAGTTCCCAAGTCTTCATGTCTTTCTCCATGGTAAACATTCATTGAAGACCTCGCCATCCCCTGCAGTTCTATACATACACGTCAGTTTGGTCTTTGATGGCCCTATTCTCTCTCTAGTTATTTTTTTGCATTAATACACTTAAAGAAGCTCTTTGGATTCACCCTAATCCTCTCAGCCAAAGCTTTCTCATGATTTTTTGCCTTCCTGATTTCCTTCTTCAGTAAGGTCCTGTATCCCCTTGAACCCAGCTGCCTGTACCCAAGCCATGCCTCTTCCTTTTTTCTGGTCAAAGCCTCAACATTTCTTGTCACCCAGGGTTCACTGCTCCTGCCAACCTTGCCCTTCACCCTCACAGGAATATACAGATCTTGAACTCTGGCTTTTAAAGGCCTCCCACTCGCCCAAGGTTCCTTTATCTGCAAACAAATTACTCCAATCAACCCCCTGAAAGCTCCTGTCTAATTTCATCAAAATTGGCCCTGCCCCAATTTGGAACTTGACTCTTTGGACCAGTTTTGTCCGCCTCCCTAACTATTTTAAAATTGATCAAATTAATAGAACTATGGTCACTGGTCGCAAACTGCTCCCCACTATCACCTCAGTCACCCATCCTGCTCTATTTCCCAAGAGTAGATTCGGTTTTGCCCCTTCCCGAGTAGGAGTCTCTGTATACTGCTTAAGGAAACATTCCTGAACACATTTAACAAATTTCACCCCCATCTAAGCCCTTAATACTATGGCAGATGTCCCAGAAAATGTGTCGGGAGCGCAGATACCAAGCAGCGTTGGTGATGACAGGGATTGGGGTGGGTGAAAGCGAGTGGGGAAGGTGTTGCAAGCAATAGTGAGAATGGTAGAGCATTAGTCCTGATGGAAGGTTGGCAGTGTAGTCAGGGAGCGCAGGGAGCAGATGCTGGACCTTACTCTGGCAGAGGAGAATAGAACACTGCCCCTCCTACACAGCAGGACTTTTCTGCATGTGACTGCAACTCTTTTATCCCAAGGAGTCACCTCAGAGCAGGCTAGCAAGTCTGGTTTCATGACCTCCAATGTTAGTCCTGTGGAAGGAGGAAGTTCCACACTGGCGCCACCTCAACCAACTAGACTCCAGACCCACCAAGTTCCTCTTTTTGCCATGTCCAGGGAAAATGTCAGCAACCTTGTAGGGCAACTCTAGACCAACCGTACTTGACTGGGTGCACAATAAGCTTTTAAAGCTGGCACGTGTGCAAGAGGTGCCAGCAAGTTCTGGGATATCGGTAGAGTGGCGAGTTGTTCTGGGAATGGTGCGTGTTAAATTGAGACAGAAGACAGACGTGAGAGGCGTCATTGTGGTATGGTAGGTAATCAATGAAGATCTCCTTCTCAGGTCTTAGTGCCTTCTACAAATTTAAATTAGAAATACAATGGGGGGATGAAGTTCAAGAGAACTTGGGAAATAGGACGAATAGGTCATGTAGCCCCTCAAACCTCCTCTGCCATTTATCTCGATCACAGATGATCTTCTACTCCATCACCAGTTTTGCATTATCACCATATCCCCACGCAGATTGCTGGCAGATAAACGTATCAATCTCTGTTTGAAGCATATTCAATACGAATGAGGATCCACACTTCTCTGGGGTAGAGAATTCCAGAGATTTTTCATCCTCTGAACAGAGGCATTTCTTCTAATTGCAGACCTAAATGGCCTACCTTTATTCTAACTCCATGTTCCTTAGTGACAGACATACCCCAGGCAATAGAAACATCTTCTCAGCACCTATTCTATTGATTCCTGTAAGAATTTTGCATACTACAATGAGATCATTTCTCATTATTCTAAAATCGAGAGATTCAGGCTTTGCTGCCTCAAGCTCTTCTACTAGGACAATCCTACCAACATAGCAATCAGAGATAGTAGGAACTGCAGATGCTACAGAATCCGAGATAACAAGGTGTAGAGCTGGATGAACACAGCAGGCCAAGCAGCATCATAGGAGCAGAAGCAGGACTTCACAAGCTTCAAAATCTCCCCTCCCTCTACCGCATCCCAAAACCAGCCAAGCTCATCCCCGCCTCCCTAACCTGTTCTTCCTCTCACCTATCCCCTCCTCCCACCTCATGCCCCATCCCCATCTCCTAATTACTTTACCTTTACCTCTTTACCCCCTTTACCTCTCTGTCCTCCCTGGACTGACCTATCTCTTCCCTACCTCCCCACCTACACTCACCTTTACTGGCTCCATCCCCGCCTCTTTGAATGGTCTGTCTCCTCTCCACCTATCTTGTCCTCTATCCATCTTCTATCTGCCTCCCCCTCTCTCCCTATTTATTTCAGAACCCCCTTCCCCTCCCCCATTTCTGAAGAAGGGTCTTGGCCCGAAACATCAGCTTTCCTGCTCCTACGATGCTGCTTGGCCTGCTGTGTTCATCCAGCTCTACAGCTTCTTATCTCTAGCAATCAATCAGTCTGGCAAACCCTTATTGCACCCCCCTCCATGGTAAGCATATCCTGGATACCAAAATCTGTACACAACACAATGACTCACCAAGGCTCTACATAATTGCAGCAAGACATCTTTACTCAAATCATAAAAAAAAGACATAGAACCATAGGGATTTTACACCATGGAAAAAGACCTTTGGCCCATCATGTCAGCACTGGTCATCAAGTATCCATAAATTCTAATACCATTTTCCTGCACTTGGCCCATGGTCTTGTTGGCATTCCAAGTGCTCATCTAAATACTTCTTAAATGTCTTATGGTTTTTTGCCTCTACCCTCTTTTAGTTCCAGATACCCAAGGAGAGTGGCAAGATTGTGGAAATCACTACTAACTGGTAGGAGTTGAAGCAAATTGGATGGTGCATTTATGGGGAGGTTAAATAAGCACAGGGAAGGGCAAAAGAAATGGTGTTTTGATTGGGTTGGATGAATTAGGGCAAGCAGAGGCTCATATGAAGCATGAACACCAGAAATAAACAAGTTGTGCCAAATGAGATAACACAGTATGGAGCTGGAGGAACACAGCAGGCCAGGCAACATCAGAGAAGCAGGAAACTTGATGTTTCGGGTCGGGACCCATCTTCAGAAATGCGGAGGGGAAAGGAAGCTCAGAAATAAATAGAGGGAAGAAGGGTTGGGCTGGGGAAGGTAGATGGGATGGTGATAGATGAGTGCAGATAGGGAGTGGGGGTAGGGATTGGTCAGTGAGGTGGGAGAGAAGATGGACAGGTTGTGTCAGGTCAAAGAGGCAGGGATGAGAGGGAGGGTCGATCATGGGATGAGGACGGAGGTGGGGAGATTTTGAAACTGGTAAAATCCACATTTAAGCTGTAGGCTACCGAAGGAGATTATGAGGTGCTGCTCCTCCAGTTTCTGCGTGGCATCGTTGTGACACTGGAGGTGGTCCAGGATGGACATGTCACCCAGGGAGTGGGAGGGGGAGATGGAACGGTTCGTGACATGAAGGTGTTGTCACTTGTCACAAACAGAGCACCAGTGCTGCCTGGCCTACTGTGTTCCTCCAGTTCCACACTGTTATCTCTGACTCCACCATCTGCAGTTCTTACTATCTCTGAATAAGTTGCGCCAAATGGCCAGTTTCTGTTTGCTTGATATAGATATTTTTGATCAACCTGTTCAGACATGTTATGACAGACCTCTAGAGCAGGTGGGACTGAACCTGTAAGATTAAGGCTAGTCAAGGACAGTAGTGGGAAGTTGCGCATGGAGTTCGAAGAGATAGGAGAGGCGCTAAATGAGTATTTTTCATCAGTATTCACACATGAAAAAGACAATGTTGTCAAGGAGAATACTGAGATACAGGCTATTAGACTAGACGGGATTGAGGTTCATAAGGAGGAGGTGTTAGCAATTCTGGAAAGTGTGAAAATAGGTAAGTCCCCTGGGCCAGATGGGATCTATCCTAGGATTCTCTGGGAAGCTAGGGAGGAGATTGCAGAGCCTTTGGCTTTGATCTTTTTGTCGTCATTGTCTTCAGGAATAGTGCCAGAAGACTGGAGGATAGCAAATCTAGTCCCCTTGTTCAAGAAAGGGAGTAGAGACAACCCTGGTAATTATAGACCAGTGAGCCTTACTTCGCTTGTGGGTAAAGTGTAGGAAAGGATAAGAGAGAGGATTTATATTCATCTAGAAAAGGAATAGTTTGATTAGGGATAGTCAACACGGTTTTGTGAAGGGTAGGTCGTGCCTCACAAAACTTATTGAGTTCTTTGAGAAGGTGACCAAACTGGTGGATGAGGGTAAAGCAGTTGATGAGTTGTATATGGATTTCAGGAAAGCGTTTGATAAGGTAGGCTACTGCAGAAAATTCAGAGGCATGGGATTGAGGGTGATTTAGCGGTTTGGATCAGAAATTGGCTAGCTGGAAGAAGACAGAGGGTGGTGGTTGATGGGAAATGTTCATCCTGGAGTTCAGTTGCTAGTGGTGTACCGCAAGGATCTGTTTTGGGGCCAGTGTTGTTGTCATTTTTATAAATGACCTGGATGAGGGCGTAGAAGGATGGGTTGGTAAATTTGCGGATGACACTAAAGTCGGTGGAGTTGTGGATAGTGCAGGAGGATGTTGCAGGTTACAGAGGGACATAGTTAAGCTGCAGAGCTGGGCTGAGAGGTGGCAAATGGAGTTTAATGCAGAAAAGTGTGAGGTGATTCACTTTGGAAGGAGTAACAGGAATACAGAGTACTGGGCTAATGGTAAGATTCTTGGTAGTGTGGACGAGCAGACAGATCTCAGTGTCCATGTGCACAGATCCCTGAAAGTTGCCACCCAGATTGATAGGGTTGTTAAGAAGGCATACGGTGTGTTAGGTTTTATTGGTAGAGGGATTGAGTTTCGGAGCCGTGAGGTCATGTTGCAGCTGTACAAAACTCTGGTGCGGCCGCACTTGGAGTATTGCGTACAGTTCTGGTCGCCGCATTATAGGAAGGACGTGGAAGCATTGGAAAGGGTGCAGAGGAGATTTACCAGGATGTTGCCTGCTATGGAGGGAAGGTCTTATGAGGAAAGGCTGAGGGACTTGAGGCTGTTTTCGTTAGAGAGAAGAACGTTAATAGGTGACTTAATAGATACATACAAGATGATCAGAGGATTAGATAAGGTGGACTATGAGAGCCTTTTTCCTCGGATGGAGACGGCTAGCACAAGGGGACATAGCTTTAAATTGAGGGGTGATAGATATAGGGCAGATGTCAGAGGTCGATTCTTTACTCAGAGAGTAGTAAGGGCATGGAATGCCTTGCCTGCAGCAGTTGTAGCCTCGCCAACTGTAAGGGCATTTAAATGGTCGTTGGATAAACATATGGATGATAATGGAATAGCGTAGGTTAGATGGGCTTCCGATTGGTTTCACAGGTCGGCACAACATCGAGGGCCGAAGGGCCTGTACTGCGCTGTAATGTTCTATGTTCTAACCTGGGCCTTCTGGCCCAGAGGAAGAGACTACCACTGCACCACAAGACCTCCTGCATACTTAATAAAACATTAGTCTTAAAAGCAAATGCAGATTCAAAGTACATACGATGATTGTGAATAGCCAGGACAAACAGAATGTGCCAGTCCATGTAGACTGGGACAAATGAGGTAGCGTTGCATCAATTCCCAAGGCAAATCATGTCTCCTCTCATCACCACCAGCCCGACGGCCTGCTGCCCAAGTCACGCAGCTCTACATCTAATAGTTGAAATGGAATTCATGCACGCCACTTAAAGGTGATTTAACACTTTAGCTCAGTTCTTCAAAGAGGCTTGAATGTCACTTTCCATTGATTGTTTTCTGTGCAGCTTGCAAACCAGCAACATGCATCCTTACTTCACACTTACAGAGCAGCCAATATGCACGCACAAAGCCATGTCATTGCAATCTCAGAGCACAATGACATTACAAAGCATTCCAAACCTCTAGAGAGCAGAGGGCATCACTGCACTTAAAGCCACTGCCATTGCAAGTGGGTCTCTGGAACATCTGATCTTAAAAAAATTTATGATATCACAAGCTGCATTGAATTCATGGTCATCAGTTGGCAGCACAAGATCAAGATAACGACAGCCAAAGTAATGAGGAATTATTTTCTCTCCATATGACATATAATTTGGTTAAAAGGTCACATTACTTAAGTATTTTCCGATTTCATTCGTTGGCAATACAGGTTGCTGTCTTATTGACATTATGCCTATCACATCCAATCTGCAAACATACAGAGCAGTCGCAGGTACAAAAAGGGTGCCAAACAATCTGTTTGGGTACTGAGGAAGGGTCACCAGACCCAAAACATTAACTTTGTTTTCTCCTTCCCAGATGCTGCCAGACCTGCTGAGCTTCTCCAGCAACTTTGTTTTTGTTCCTGATTTACAACATTTGCAGTTCTTTTGGTGTTTATTCGCCAAACAATCGCACAGATATTTCATAAACTGGAGATGTATTTGAAAGGAAGGTAGTAGTAAGGGCGTGGAATGCCCTGCCTGCAACTGTAGTAGGCTTGCCATCTTTAAGGGCAAATAAATAGTCATTGGATAAACATATGGATGATAATGAAATAGTGTAGGTTAGATGGGCTTCAGATTGGTTTCACAGGTCGGTGCAACATCAAGGGCCGAAGGGCCTGTACTGCGCTGTAATGCTCTATGTTCTATGTTCTATGGGTGAGCTAGTGGGTAGCTGCAACAGGAGATGCAGCTGACTTGAACCTTCAAAACATGCTCAACAAAATTCCTCAAGTGAAGATGAAACACAAGCTTCAGGTTCATGGTCACGGATAAATTGCCGAGGGAGGGGGAGAACTAGTTTGGCAACAGAACATGTTAGTAACTGAAAAGGCTCTGCCAGCATAAGCCGTGGAGTTCTAGAAAAAAAAATCTTCTGGGAACGTAGCTCTTCTTTTTGTTTGTGAATGATGCAAATAATGATTGGGATGTGGAATGATTACATTTGATTTAAAGATCTGCGAGAAATCTCAATAATCAAATGAACACTCTCCAGGAAACTTTACATTGCAGGTTGGATGCTGGAGCACTGTAGCCGACCACCCAGGATCTTTGGACTGTAACTGCTTAGTACACAAGTCTTTTGGTCAAATTTGCTTTTCCAATCCGGAGACAGTTCAGTCATGTCAAAAAATTGGTGAAGCCATATTTGTTTCAGTACCAATTCACAAAAGGGGTGGCACGGTGAAGTGAACACTTTATGTAACAAATACTCACGTATAATTGATCTGGTGGGTTAGCTATCCCTGTGTCATAACGTTCTAGCTTCAAAAATCTACAGCAGGACAGTCAAGGCTGTTGCTCCAGTGCAGTATTGAGGGAGGATTGCGGCCCAGGGAGCCATACTAATAATCAGGACAGCAGGGTTCAAATCACACCATGACAGCTGGAGGAATTTAAAATGCAATTAATGACAAATCTGGAGTTTAAAGCACGTCATGAGTAATGATATCCATGAAACTATCTACATCATAAAAATCCATTTGATTCACTAATACCGGAAACAAAAGCAGAAATTTCTGGAAAAACTTAGCAAGTCTGGCAGCATCTGTAGAGAGAAAGCAGAGTTAACATTACAAGTCTAGTGACCTGTCTTCAGAACTGGTCAGTAATGTCATGGTCTGACCTACATGCAATTTAAGATCCACAGCAATGTAGCTGACTCCTGCCCTATGTTGTGGTCACATCCATCAGAACCATTTGTGATGCTCTAGGCTGATTCAATGCAACCAACCATACTTATCAGCATTTGTATATGTTATCGACACAGTGAGGAAGGACGCCAACATGAAGTCTTTGACAGAAGAGGGGCTCAGTCTTGATAAACAAAAAAGTGTATTGCATAGTACTTAATCACTAGTTAATCTGCATTTGAATTACCTAAGAGGCTCTTGTGGGACCTCACGCTGTAAAGATTAACTACACATTACTATTTAGCTACATGGAACTTGGCACTGAACTGGAACTTGTACCTGCAACTGGAACCAAACTGGTTAGCTCCTTTAAGGAGCAGTCCTTTATAGTTATTTCCAAATCAATCTGTTCAGACATGTTATCACACACATCAGAGCAGCTGGGACTTGAATCCAGGCCCTCTGGCCCATGGCTAAGGACAGTACCACTATTTCACAACACCTTTATATCCTGATGAGTAGATGTTATCTTGTGATGCCAGTTAACCCTTTCAGGTATTACCTTTTACAACAACTCAATTGCCCTCTGAAATGCCCTAGCAAACCACTCAGTTTAAAGGCAAATAGGGGCAGACAACAAATGCTGGATTTGCAATCAATGCCCACACCATATGAAGTAAAAGAAAATCTGATGCAATTGGAACAAACAAGCCTTGAAGCTGTAATTTAAGCAGGTATTCTTCTGGGTTGGCAGCCTGCGATATAGCTGTGCATTAATGTTGAGGCCAAGTTAGCACCGTGATAAGTTAGTTATACTTTTGCACAAACAACACAATGTTCCACAGTCCACAAATCCCACGACTCGTGATCCAATGTTACCGTGAAATATTTAAAATATAGTTATCCGCTCGACAGTGTTTAACAACTATGGCCTCCTCCAGTGGTCCCCAGCATCACAGATGATAGTGAATCACACTGGCTAAATACTGAGATGAAGAAACTGTTACAGGCAGTGAATATTGCAAAGGCTATGAGCCCTGACAACATTCCAGCAATAGTACTGAAGATTTGTGCTCCAGATCTGGTGCTCCACTGGACAAGCTCTTTCAGAACAGTTACAACACTGGCATCGACCCGATAATGTGGAAACTTGCCCAGGTATGTCCTGTACACAAAGCAACAAATCCAATCTGAACAAATATTGAAGGGTATTAGTTCTGAAGAAGGGTAATGCCCAAAACGTTGACTGCTCCTTTTCTCCAGATGCTACCTGGCCTGCTGTCTTCTTCCAGCCTGTTTGTCTACCAGCATCCATTTTCTATTAGTAAAGTATAGGAAAGTGTCATCAACAGTACTTTCAAGCAGCACCTACTTTGCAACAACATGCTCACTGTACTCAGTTTGGGTTCTGCCAGGGCCACTCAGCTCCTGACCTCGTTACAGCTTTGCTTCAAACATGGAAGAATGAGCTGAATTCTGAAGTGAGGGGAGAGTGACAGCCCATGATATCAAGACGACATTTGATTGAGTGTGGCATCAAGGAGCCCTAGCAAACTGGAATCAATCAGAATCACAGATAAATTTTCCACTGGTTGGAGTAGGTTAGTCATCTCTCCTCCAGGACATCTCTGCAGGAGTTCCTCAAGATAGTGTCCCAAGTCCTAAGATCTCTAGCTGCTTCAAGGCCCTTCCTTCCATCACAATGTCAGAAGAAGGGATGATTGGTGTGGGAGAAACAGGTTTGAATTCATGGATCACTGGCATCAGTAATGGTGAAGAAGTGAGGGATTGGCTCCAGTTAAATCATGCTGGGACCAGAATCACCCAGCTAGGATTGTGAATAGGGCCTTGAACTAAACAGTAGGAGGATGGGTTCAGCTGCTTGGAAAATGCTAAGTGTTTGGGCATTTTTTCCACTCAGTTGAGATTAAAGTTTCCAAAACAAGTAACAGGACAGAGAGTATGGAAACGAGCAGGAATCTAAGCATTTGGAAAGCAGTGACAGAATCGGTCATAGTCAGCATGGATTCACTAAAGGGAAATCATGTTTTACAACACTTCTGAAATTTTTTGAGGATGTGATTGGGCTGGGAACTAAATATCCGAGGATATATGTCTAATCAAAAGAACTGACAAGTGGCAGAGGGGTTGCCTTGTTTGTAAGAAATGAAATCAAATCGATAAAGAAATCGTGTGGGTCAGAAGGTGTACAACCTGTGTGAGTAGAGTTGAGGAAACCCAAAGGAAGAAAGACCCTGATGGGACATATGTACAAGCCTCCCAGCAGTAGTCAGGAAGTAGGGAAGAAAATAAAATCAGGAGATAGAAAAGGCATGTAAGTAAGGCACTATTACAATAATCATGGTGGACTTCAAATGCAAGTGGAATGGGAAAATCAGGCTGACAGCAGATCTCAAAACAAAAGGAATTTGTGGAATGTCTACAAGATTATTTTTGGAGCAGCTTGTGGTGGAGCCCACTAGGGAACAGACAGTTCTAGATTTGGTGACGTGCAATGAGGGATACTTGATTAGGGAGCTGAAGGTGAAGGAACGCCAAGGTGGCAGTGACCATAATATGTTAGAATTCATCCTGCAGTTTGCAAGGAACAAGCTTGAATCAGATGTAACGGTATTACAATTGAGTAAAGGTAACTACAAAAGCATAAGGGAGGAGCTGGCCAGAGTTGATTTGAAGGGGAACCTAACAGGGAAAACCATAGAGCTGTAAGGGCAGGAGTTCCTGGGGGCAATTCAGGAGGCAAGCAGAAATTCATCCAAGAAAGAAGAAACATACCAACAGAAGACATGATGAGACAACCACAGCTGACAAAAAGTAGTCAGGGACAGCAGAAAAGCAAAAGATAAAGCATTCAGTGGAATGAAGGTTACTGAGGAGCCAGAGGATCAGGAAGCCTTTACAAACCAGAGGATAACTGAAAAAGCATAAGAAGGATGACATGAAATATGAGATTAGGTTGTTAGTAATATAAAATCAGATGGCATGAGTGTTTTCGTTAGATATCTCAAAAGGTAAGAGAGGCAAGAGTGGACATTAGACTGCTGGAAAATGAGGTTGGAGAAGTAGTAACAGGGAACAAAGCAATGGCACAAGTAGCATACCAGAACTTCAAGAGTGTCAGGGAGCAGAGGTCAGTATAGTGGCCATCACTAAAGAGAATGTGCTGGGGTAGCTGAAAGCAGATAAATCACCTGGACTGGGTGGTTTAGAAGGATTGGCAGCAGGGGGATCCGATTGAAATTTACAGACTACCGAGAGGCCAGGATAGAACAGATGCGGAGATGTTTCCACTAGGACGAGAGACTACAACCCGATGGCACGGCCTCAGAGTTTAGGGACAACCCTTTAGAACTGAGATGAGAAAACATTTCTTCAGTCAGAGGGTGGTTAATCTGTGGAACTCATTGTCACAGACGGCTGTGGAGGCATAGTGAGTGAGTGTATTTAAGACTGAGAGAGATAGGTTCTTGATTAGTAAGGGGATCAAGGGTTATGGGGAGAAGGCAGGAGAATAGGGTTGAGAAATATATCAGCCATGGCGGAGCAGACCCGATGGGCCAAATGACCTAATTCGGCTCCTATATCTTACAGTCTTATAAACAGGTATAGTATCAAAGATTCACATGTCACTTACAATGACTTGTCCATCAGCAGAGTCACTTGGCCTAACTTTACTTTCCTGCCAACCATCTCCTATCGTTCTCTCCTGAATGCATTGGCTCTCACTGGGACACAGGATTCTTCTTGCCTGAATGCACAGGCTCCCCCACTGAGGTGCAGGTCTCTCCTGTCCTTTTTCATTCCTGCATAGGACGTGGCATCACTGGCCGGGTCAGCATGTGTCACCTATCCATAATTACCAAGAGGGCAGTTAAGTGTTAACCACATCGTTGTGCTTCTGGAGTCATAATGTGTGTGTGCACGCGTGTGGGAGATCTGGAGCAACCGATAGGTGGAGACAGAGCCCAAAGAGAGAGAAGCACAGGTGGGTAGACAAAGAAGTGGATAACAATCTGGCTAGGAGGGTGAATAACTCTTAAGGGAGACTCTTAATGGCTAACAAGAGGTAGTGTGTGATAGTAGACTATGTGATGTCAAGGCCTGGAGTGTAAAGTAGGGGGCTAGGGCATGGGAGAGTTCAGGCCCTAAAGTTATTGAACTCACTATTCCATCTGGAGGGCTGCAGGCTCCCCAAGCAGAAAATGAGGTGTTGTTCTTCCAGCTTGTGCCGAGCTTTGCTGGAACATTGCAGCAAGCCAGAGAGAGATGTTGGCCAGAGAACAGGGCAGTGTGTTAAAAAGTGGCAGGAAACTGGATGCTCAGGACTTTTTTTTTGTGGGCAGCATTTTAGGGCCTGAACCAATATAGTAGGAATTGATGGATTCTTTTCAAATTGGCAGGCAGTGGGATGCCACAGGGATCAGTGCTGGGACCCCAGCTATTCACAATATATATTAATGATTCAGACAAGGGAACAGAATCTAACATCTCAGTTTGCAGATGATACCAAGTTGGGTGGGTGGATGAGTGAACTGTGACGAGGATGCAGTGATCCTTCAGTATGACCTCAACAGGTTGGGTGAGTGGGCTAATCAATGGTAGATGCAGCATAATTTGGAAAAATGCGAGGTTATTCACTTTGGAAGCAAAAACAAGAAGGCAGATTAACACCTAAATTGCCATACATTGGGAGAGGGGAGTGTGCAGTGGGACCTGGTGTCCTTGTGCATCAGTTGCTGAAGGTAAGCATGCAGGTGCAGCAGGCAGTAGAAGGCAAATGGTATGCTGGCCTTCATTGCGAGAGGTTTTGAGTACAGGAGCAGGGATGTGTTGTTACAGTTATACAGGGCCTTGGTGAGATTACATCTGGAATACTGTGTGCAGTTTTAGCCACCTTTTCTGAGGAAGGATGCTCTTGCTCTCGAGGGAGTTCATCAGGCTGATTCCGGGGATGGCGGGACTGACATATGAGGAGAGATTGACCAGGGTTAGGATTGTTTGCGCTGGAGTTCAGATGAATGAGGGGGAAATCACAGAGACTTATAAAATTCTAACAGAACCAACAGAGTAGATGCAGGGAGGATATTCCCTATTCTGAGTGTGTCCAGAACTAGGGGTCACAGTATGAGGATTCAGGGCAGATGATTTAGGACAGAGATGTGCAGACATTTCTTCACCCAAAAAGTGGTGAGCCTGTGGAATTCATTACCACTGGAATTAGTTGATGCCAAAACATTGAAAAATTCACGAGGTGGCTATATATAGGATTTGGTGCAAATGGGATCAAAGGTTACAGGAAGAAAGCAGGATTATGCTACTGAGTTGAACGATCATCCATGATCGTGATGAATGGAAGAGCAGGCTCGAAGGGCTGAATGGCCTCCTCTTGCTCCTATCTTCTATGTTCCACAAAGCAGTCACCAGTCTACACTTCATTTCCCCAATGCAGAGGAGACCACGTTGTGAGCAGTGAATGCAGTAGACCAGATTGCGAGAAATATAGGTAAAGTGTTGCTTCACCTGTAAGGTATGTTTAGGCCCTTGGATACTGAGGAGGGAGGAGGTAAATAGGCAGGTGTAACACCTTCAGCAGCTGCAGGGGAAGATGCCATGGGGCTGGGGGGCATCAGGAGTAGAGGAAGAGTGGTTGAAGGGTGTCCTGGAGGGAACGGTTCCTGCAGAAGGCAGACTAGGGACGGGAGAAGATTATGTGCACTTAGATCCAACCCTGACTTTGGTATTAAGCCTGCCAATAAGGGTGGTGCTGATGTAGTCTGGCATATTGACCTCTAATTTGCAGAAGCTGAGCACCTTCTCTCAGATACCTCCTCCTATCCTCCCCTGGACCATGACTGCACCATGGCACATAAAGCCATTGTATCAACCATGGTCACTGGCCCCATTTCATCTGGTGATCTCCACCGCAACTGCTTCCAAGCCGATAGACTCCCAGCCCTGCACAGTTCGCTTCTACCTCCTTCGAGAATTCACAAATAGCACTGTCCAGGCAGACTGATTGTTTCAGTCGATACAGTGTGGAGCTGGAGGAACACACCAGGTTAGGCAGCATCAGGGGAGTAAGACAGTTGACGCTTTGGGCCTAGACTCTTCTTCAGGGCTAAGGAGGAAATAAATAGAGGGAAGAGGGATGGGGCTGTGGAAGGTAGGTGGGATGGTAACAGGTGGATGCAAGTAGGGGGTTGTGGGGATTGGTCAGTGGGAAGAGCAGGGCAGATAGGTGGGGAAGGAGATGGACAGGTCCTGTCAGGTCAAGGAGGCGGGGTTGAAAGGGAGGGTTGGACATAGGATGTAACCAGGGTGGAGATTTTGAAACTGGTGAATTCTATGTTTAGGCCATCAGGCTGTAGGCTTCCTAGGCAGAATATGAGATGTTGTTCCTCCAGTTTCTCCCCACTGCCAGCCTCATCCTATGTCCAACCCTCTCTCTCATCCCCGCCTCCCTGACCTGACACAACTTGTCCATCTCCTTCCCCACCTATCCGCCCCACCCTTCCCACAGACCAATCCCCTCTACCCTCTACCTGCATCCACCTATCACCATCCCATCTACTTTTCCCCAGCCTCAACCCTCTTCCTTCTATTTATTTCCCAGCTCCATTCCCCCTCCCCAGTCCTGAAGGAGGGTCTAGGCCCAAAATGTTGACTCTCCTGCTCCTCTGATGCTGCCTGACCTGCCTTGTTCCTCCAGCTCCACACTGTATCAACTCTGACTCCAGCATCTGCAGTTCTTGCTATCTCAGACTGATTGTTTCAGCCTGCACCTGCCCCACAGAACTCATCTCTTCCTACTTTGACTCAGTCTTTCCTCCCTACGTAGATCCATGATTCCTCTGACACTTTACACCACAAAACTGCAAGTTGTGAAGTTTCAGTTTGGAGGCTTCAGCTGCCTCCTCTTTACTGTGGACGTGCAATCTCTTCATAGGTCTATCGCCTACCAGGATGGTCTCAGGGCTCTCCGTTTCTTCCTAGAGAAAAGGCCTGAACCGTCCCCACCCACACCACCTTCTCCCCCTTGGCCAAACTTGTCCTTGCCCTCAACAATGTCTCTTTTAATTCCTCTCATTTTCATCAGGTAAGAAGAGTGATCATGGGTATGGGTATGCGCACGGGCCCCAGTTTTGCCCGTCTATTCGTGGGGTATGTGGAACATTCCTCGTTCCAGTCATATTCCAGCCCCCACACACAACTCTTTCTCCGATATATTGATATCATCATCGGTGCTTTTTCCTTCTCTCATCTGTAATTGGAAAAGTTTATCGATTTCGCTTCCAATTTCCACCAAACCCTCACTTTCATCTGGTGTATCTCTGACTCATTCCTTCCCTTCCTTGGCACTTCTTTTTCTATTTGTGGGGATAGACTGGCCACTAACATCCACTATAAACCCAGTGTCTCCCACAGCTCCCTGGATTATACATCCTCACACCTTGCTTCCTGTAAAGACTCCATTCCATTCTCCCAGTTCCTGCATCTCGGTCATATATGTTCAGATGAGGCCAACTTCAACAAGGCACCGTCCGAAATGTCCACCTTCTTCCTAAACCCAGGAAACCCCAGCACCGTTGTTAATAAGGCCCTCCACCAGGTCTGACCCATCTCCCACACTGCCACCACCTTCATCCCCTCCCTTCCCGTAACAGCGATAAGGTTCCCCTTGTCCTTCCCCACCATCCCATCAGCATCCACATCCAGACGATCATCAGATGCCATTTCCGCCACCTCCAGCAAGATGCCACCACCAGACACATATTCCCCTCCCCTTCCTTGTCAGCCTTCCAGAAGGTCTGGTCCCTTCAGAACACCGTGGTCCACTCTTCCTTCACTCCCCACACACCCTCACAGCCCCACAGCACCTTCCCCTAGAACTGCCAAAGGTGTGACACCTGCCCATTTACCTCTTCCCTATTGCATCCTCGGTATCCAAGGGCCTAAACACACCTTCCAGGTGAAGCAACACTTCTCACATTTGCTGCTCACAATGTAGTATCCTCTGCACTGGGGAAGCAAAGTATAGACTGTGTAACCACTTCACAAAACATCTACATTCAGCCCACAAAAAAGACCCTGAGCTTCCAGTTGCCTGCCACTTTAACACACCACCCTGTTCCCTGGCCAACATCAGTCTCAGGCTTGCTGCAGTGTTCCAGCAAAGCTCAGCACAAGCTGGAAGAACAGCACCTCATTTTCCACTTGGGGACCTTGCAGCCTTCTGGACTCAATATCGAGTTCAATAATTTTAGGGCCTCTCTCATGTCCTATGCCCCTACCTCACACACCAGGCCTTGTTATCACAGAGTGTGTAACGGCAGGTTACCTGTTGTTAGCCACTAACAGTCTCCACTAACAGCTATTCACCCTTCTAGCCAGATCACTATCCACTCCTTTATCTGTCCAACTGTTGTTCTTTCTCTTTGAGCTCTATCTCCACCTATTGTTTACTCCTGAAGCCCTGCCCCTCACACTATCTTCTAGATACAAATGGGCATTTTCCTAGCTACCATCAGTTCTGAGGAAGGTTCACCGGTCCTGAAGCATTAACTCTAATTTCTCTTCACAAACATTGCCAGACCTGCTAAGCTTTACCAGCAACTTCTGTTTTATGTTTCTCATTTACAGCATCCGCAGTTCTTTTGGTTTTGATTAGGTAAGGCCTGTAGTGTCCTTTTAAAGGACACTAATGAACCAGATAGCTTTTTCTCAACAATTGACAACCATTTCACTGCCATCATTAGACTCTTTATTACAGATATTTATTGAATTCAAATTCCACCATCTGCCATGGCAGGATTCGAAACCAAGTCTCCAGAACATTTCCTGACTTTCTAGATTAATAGTCTAGTGATAATATCAATAGGCCATCACTTCCCCAGAACTGAAACGGAAAGGTATTGCTTATTTTACCGAAACACAGGATTGAACCAGGGACCTTTAGATCTTCAGTTTAACATTCTCCCAACTGAGCTATTTCAGCTATTTCTCCTATTACAGATGAAATTGTAAGAGCAAGATAAGTCCAAAATAAAACTGCCAAGAACATAACTTGACATTTCTAAACCAAAAGAGAGCAAATATCCAAAAGTCTGTGATAAAATAGTTAATTTGGTTGTGAAGTAAATAAAGTACGTCTTGAATTAATGTATCAATAGAAAGAAATTAACATTTAAAATAGAACTCTGAATTATAATACATTGTATTAATTTGCATTAATTATGCATAAGCATGTTTGAAAAAGATGTAAAACGGTGAACTATATTTAACGTAAAAACAGCATGTTCCCATTTTGAATTAAAGACAAAAACCAAAAGGTTTCTTTTTGTGCTTGCTTTTTTATAACATCTTGCGACGGATGGAATCACTTTTTTCTAATGTACTATATTTAGTTTCAATAAAGTTACCTTTAAGATGCGTAGCTAAAGAAATGTTTCTGACTAATGATTCTCATCATAAAAATTAGTTTCTAATAGCACATTCAGAATCATTCATCATTTCAATTACACTAAAAGCAGTAATTGTCACAGCCACAGAACTTGTTCCTCAAACCAAAGGCATTATCTATAAATATTGTGTGGCTATATACCACTCAAACAAGTTTATTTCAAGCAAAATTGAGGTTTTTGTTAAAATAATGATTTGAAGATCTCAGGTACAAAACAACTACCCTTTCTCATGACAATACAATGTAACTGGAAAAGGTTTAGAACGCAATTGTGAACAGCCAACATTTATATGCAGTTGCAACCCCCATCCTAGTTTAACAGACCTGAGAATTTTACTTCTAAGAAAATCTCCAGAAGAGACAAAGATGAGGGGCACCTAACAGACACCTTTAAGACTTTGAAAAGTTTAACAGGATAGGTGTAAATGTATTTTTCCAGTTGTGAGGAAGTCCATAATTTGGGTCATTAATTCAAGACAGTAATAGATAAAGACTGTGAAAGAAACTATTCATACCCCAAAATGTAAGAACGTAGAATGCATTACCGCAGGAGCTGGTGTGGAAAACAGTACTGATGCACTTAAGAGGGAACCAGATCAGGTGACAAGGGAGAAAAAAAAATAAAGTTGTGTTGAAGTAGTGGGATGAAGAGAGACAGAATGAGATTTGCGTCGAACTTAAATGCTGCCGAATGGCCTTTTCTACAACTTCAAAGTCCAATAAACTCAAAGCAAAGTACTGCACTTAACTTGTACACAAAGAAAGTTGACCTTATCAGTTAAAAAATCCAAATTTGGTTTTGTCATTGAGAAAGCAACAGTTTCTCTCCCAAAGCAGGAATATCAATATCAATATCAATAATCTCCAGTCCGTTAACACAATTATCAATGTTTATTTCCTGGTCAGAATCTCAAAATAAAAATGTCACTGAAAATGCACTCTCTATCTGAACTCAATAAAATGACAATAATGGCAAAGACAGTTTATTTAAAGTTTCTTTGCATATCTTCAGTCTACAGTCTTGAGAAATGGGGTACAGTTATTTTTAAAGCATCACCTACTAACCGATCAAAAATTAGCCAATGACAAAAAAAAACCAAAACAAATTTAAAATGCAATTCTCTTCAAAATAATGGACACTCAAAAACAGTTGATGTAGTGTGTAAAAACTCAAATAACAAAATTAAAGCAGTTTAAAAGAAAAACCACTGGCCCAGATTTTAAAGTGATTAGTTGCTGACCATGAAAAAAAAGCCTACAAAAAAAAAATCTAGCAGTCTCCAATTCCCATTTCCCAATTGTTAATTTTATTCTGCTTTCAGGTGGAAGGGAACTCTGATATCTAGTAACAATGATACCATCAAGCCAGCTGAGCTGCTAATCATAGTGAAGAATCAAAGGCCACAAGTCAGGAAGGAAAAGGTTGTCACTTTTTCTCATTTTACAGCAAAAAAAATTGTTGGATCACATGTGAGAGGTAGAAACTGAAATTTCATAAGCTTATTTGAAAAATCTCAAAAGTTTTGCATATATTAGGAAAAATCTGACATTATATAAATATACATTAGCTTTTCAGAGCCAGAAGGAGTGTTCAATAATAATTGTAGTTTAATATACGGTTACATTGCATTCAACAGGGTGTAAAATTAAGTTTTCACACTGTGACAAATAGTACAAATTTTTCATTTGCCAGGGTTTCAACAGTGCTCCCGATAAAGAAGTAGGGAACTGTTGACAACCACGTCTGGATTGCCATATTGAACCGCACCTGGTGAGATGCTGGAGGTTGCTCCCAGTTTAAGAATGGCAAAGATAGCAATTGCTTCACTGTTAGTACAACCACAAAATTTAGGGAATTCATCTATAGTATTGAACATGTTTTATTACTAACATTGGAATGTTATGCATCCATTTTACAGAACACAGAGCCTTTTGGAAGTATTGTATCACTATTGTGCACTGAACATCAGCATGGATATGGAGGCAGCACAAACTGACCAGGGGTCAAAGAGCCAGTTTAAGAGGACTGCATGTATAACATTGGTTTATATTCACTTGTGTTTCAAAGGGGTGATGTAATTGCAGTATAAGTGGTTCAAAAAGGTAAATACAAACAGACTATTTCCATTGATGGATGAACCCTAAACAGAAACAGAGTTAAGGCCGAGAGAGATCTGGGTGTCTTAAAACAGGAATCACAAAGTTGATATGCAGAGGTGATGACCTAGTGGTAATCCCATTGGACCAGTAATTCAGAGAACCAGGTCACCTGTGGACATGGGTTTGAATCCCATAACAGGTGGAATTCAATTCTTTTTATGAATTAATAAACATGTTAGTCTGATGGCAACATGAAATGAGTGCTGCACAGACGAACTGGCTCACTAATGCTCCTATCTTACTTATGACTTCTGACACAGCAACATAACTGACTCTCAAATACCTTCTGAAATGGATTAGCGCAAGCCATTCAGTTGTATCAAACCGCTAAAAGGCCTAAAGATTCAAGGCACCAGAAACAACATGGGCATACACAACCCTAACAAACTTCCAAAGTCCTCCTTACTAACATCTGAGGGCTTCTGCTAAAATAACAGCTGTCCCACAGACAAATGAAGGAACAAGCCATAGTCATAACCACGGAATGCCTCAGATACTACTAAACCATCCCTGGGTATGTCCTGTCCCAATGATAGGTCAGCCACACCAGACATATACTGTTTTCCATATACTACAGTGGTATAGTTGGGAGCTGTCGTCCAGGGAGCTCTGAGCATCAACTCCAGATTGCATGAAATCTCATGACTTAAAGTCAAACATAGGTAAGGAAAACTTTTCCTGACTACCATTCAATGCCAACTTGCAGTTGCTAAATCAGCACTCATGTTTTACATAAATTGTAAGTTCTCCATGCTGAACACCAACTGGAAGAAGCACTGATGGTGGAAAGGTCAGTGGATGTACTCTGGGTGGGGCACTTAAACATGCATCACCAAGTGTGGCCAGGAAGCACCATAACGGCCTGAACTGACCAAATCACCTAATGTACATAACTACTAGATCGAGCCTGTGGCAGGTAGGAATCAAAAACTGAAAACTACTTGAAGTCATCATCACTAATCTATCTGCCCACGACAGATCTGGTAGGCGTAACCATTGAACATTCCTTGTCCACAATCCTTTAGAATGGTGGTAGAGTCATACAACACAATGGATGGCATCCTCAAAGCAAACTCAGGACTGAACTGAGTTTGCAGCAGTCAGCATCACTGCAATGATGACTGGGAGCAATGTTTCATTTAAGCCATACAGTCACTCAGAGATTCCATGCATTCTGATCAGCCCTGACTTCCAGTTTCTGAAGCGGCTGCCATGGATGGACCTGAGAGATCCTCACAGCAGAAAAAAATAATTGGAAGGAACACTAACAAAGAGAAGTGTGCAGCAGTCAGCATGGCTGTGAAGCAGACTGGGAGGAGTGAGGCAGACTGATCAAGACAAAAACAGTGCAAGGAACAGCACTTTCATAAAAAGAATGGACTTCTCAAGCAATGGATCAGCAGCTTCATAAAGAGCAGAGCAGACTTGTATTAGTAAGGCAGCAATGGCAGGAGATAAAAACTGGTGGCTCAGAGCCACCTCTTCAAGTTGTTATCTTCCCATTAAAAACAAAATATGACATCACAGGAAAACAGGTAGGTAACAGGTATCTTCCATGTCTTTTGATTGACCAAATCAATTAGTTCTTTGAGAAGGTGACTAAACAGGTGGATGAGGGTAAAGCGGTTGATGTGGTGTATATGGATTTCAGTAAAGCGTTTGATAAGGTTCCCCACGGTAGGCTATTGCAGAAAATTCGAAGGCATGGGATTGAGGGTGATTTAGCGGTTTGGATCAGAAATTGGCGAGCTGGAAGAAGACAGAGGGTGGTGGTTGATGGGAAATGTTCATCCTGGAGTTCAGTTACTAGTGGTGTACCGCAAGGATCTGTTTTGGGGCCACTGCAGTTTGTCATTTTTATAAGTGACCTGGATGAGGGCGTAGAAGGATGGGTTAGTAAATTTGTGGATGACACTAAAGTCGGTGGAGCTGTGGATAGTGCAGAAGGATGTTGCAGGTTACAGAGGGACATAGATAAGCTGCAGAGCTGGGCTGAGAGGTGGCAAATGGAGTTTAATGTGGAAAAGTGTGAGGTGATTCACTTCGGAAGGAGTAATAGGAATACAGAGTACTGGGCTAACGGTAAGATTCTTGGTAGTGTGGACGAGCAGACAGATCTCGGTGTCCACGTGCATAGATCCCTGAAAGTTACGACCCAGGTTCATAGGTTTGTTAAGAAGGCATACGGTGTGTTAGGTTTTATTGGTAAAGGGATGGAGTTTCGGAGCCGTGAGGTCATGTTGCAGCTGTACAAAACTTTGGTGCGGCCGCACTTGGAGTATTGCGTGCAGTTCTGGTCGCCGCATTATAAGAAGGATGCGGAAGCATTGGAAAGGGTGCAGAGGACATTTACCAGGATGTTGCCTGGTATGGAGGGAAGGTCTTGTGAGGAAAGGCTGAGGGACTTGAGACTGTTTTCTTTAGAGAGAAAGTTAAGACGTGACTTAATAGAGACATACAAGATGATCAGAGGATTAGATAAGGTGGACTGTGAGAGCCTTTTTCCTCGGATGGAGATGGCTAGCACAAGGGGACATAGCTTTAAATTGAGGGGTGATAGATATAGGACAGATGTCAGAGGTCGATTCTTTATTCAGAGAGTAGTAAGGGCATGGAATGCCTTGCCTGCAGCAGTTGTAGACTCGCCAACTTTAAGGGCATTTAAATAGTCGTTGGATAAACATATGGATGATAATGGAATAGTGTAGGTTAGACGGGCTTCAGATTGGTTTCACAGGTCAGCGCAACATCGAGGGCCGAAGGGCCTGTACTGCACTGTAATGTTCTATGTTCTATGTGCTATAAATCAAGAGATGTTATCACAGCTGAAGGGTGCAGTTAAGAAATTCACCTTTAAAATATTTAATATCCAAATTAATTTATTGAAAGAGTAGAAATGGCTGAGGACATATGTTGCAGCTGTAGTAAACAAGAGCCTGTGGAAATCAGTGTGATCGATGGTGATCACATTTGCAGCAAATGTTGGCTGCTCCAGAAGCCCTGGCTTAGACTTGCTAAGCCACCAATATTGAAATACATGAGAGAGGGGAAGTAGCACCTGGACACTATATTTCAGAAGACATTAGATTAATTACATCAAATTTATCAGTACTCAAGACAGAACAGTGTGACTCTAAGTGAGGCAGGATAGGAGGCCCAAATTTAGCTTTGTGTATATAACAATGTACAAGAGGTTCTTGCTCCTGGTTTGGATGAAGGGACAGACTACAGGGAAGATGAGCCAACACCATGACATCACAAGGTCACTGAAGTGTGAATATGCATCAAGGAGGGGGAGGAGAGAAAAAGAGAAATGTTGTTGTTGTAGTATTGGAGATAGCGTAGTTAGGGGAAAGGAGACTGTTCATTGCAGCAAAGACAGAATCCAAAAGGTTGTGTCAACTACCTGGTGCCGATGAGAAGGACATCTCTTCTGCACTGGAGGGGAACTTAAGAGTGGGAAGAGAAGCATCCAGATGTCATGATTCAACTAGCTACCAACAACATAGGTAGGACGAGGAAAGAAGTTTCCCTTCGAGATTACGAACAGTCAATGAGCCGTGGAGTGGCAGATGGAGTTTAATTTAGATAAATGTGAGATGATGCATTTTGGAAAGGCAAATCAGGGCAGGAATTTTATACTTAATGGTAAGATCCTTGGGAATGCTACCAAACAGAGACCTTGGAGTGCAGGTTTATTATAGTTCCTCAAAAGTGGAGTCACAGGGAGACATGGTGGTGAAGAAGGCTTTTATTGGTCAGCGCATTCAGTATAGGAATTGGGAGGTCATGCTGCAGCTGTACAGGACATTGGTTAGGCTACTTTTGGAATACTGCATTCAGTTCTGGTCTCCCTGTTGTAGGAAACATGTTAAACTTGAAAGGATTCAGAAAAGATTTACAAGGATGTTGCAGGGTTGGAGGGATTGAGACATTAAAAAAAAACGCTTAATAGGTTGGGGCTACTTTCCCTGGAGCATCACAGTCTGTGGGGTGACCTTATAGAGGTTTATAAAATCATTGAGGGGATGGATTCAGTGAACAGCCAAGGTCTTTTCCAAAGGGTGGGGATCCAAAACTAAATGGCATAGGTTTATGGTGAGAGGGGAAAGATTTAAAAGGGACCTAAGGGGCAACTTTTTCACACAGAGCGTGGTGTATGTGTGGAATGAGCTGCCAGACGTGGAACAGGCAGGTACAATTATAACATTTAAAAGGCATTTGGATGGGTACATGAACAGGAAGCATTTAGACTGATATGGGCCAAATGCTGGCAAATGGAACTAGATTAATTTAGGATATCTGGTCTGCACGGACGAGTTGGACCAAAGGATCTGTTTCTGTGCCGTACATCTCTGACTCAGGGCTATAGTCCAAAGCAGAACTACAAAAGTAATCAAATACGGATTCCTACCCGAGCCACATGCAAATTGGTGTATGGCAAAGACGACTTGGTAATTAGATTTAATTAATAACAGGTTAAAAGGTTACAGGGAGGAGCAGAGAAGCAGCCAAGAAAGAACGAGAAGAGATTAGTCATAATCGTATTAAATGGCAGAACTGGCTCAAGGGCTTGAGTTGCCTTGTCCTAGACGTTATTAGAGAAACGCCTGGTTCAAAGATTGGTGCAAGAGAAATGGGTTACAAAATCATGGAGCAATGACATGAGGAAAAACAGAAATGATGCACTGGGACAGGCTTCATTTCAACCATGCTGGGACAAGTATCTTGCTAAATCATATAATCAGGGTTGAAATTAATTAGTGTGGGGGAGGATTCAATTGAAGGGGAGTTTAGAAAATTAAAAAGAAATGATACAGCAGAAGTGCAGGACAGTGAAGAGGTGAACGATAATCAAAGTTTGACAGACAAGTTTAGAAAATAGTGCCAGAAGAGCAGAGCAAAAGTTAGAACCAGAGACAGCAATCATCATAAAATCTCTAAAGCTGCTTATCTGAATGCATGCAGCATTTGTAACAAGATGCACACGAAGGGTGGTAGGGGTTTGGAACTATGTTCCACAAATGGCAGTTGATGTCAGATCAGTTATGAGTTTTAAATCTGACATAGATAATTGAGCAAAGGATTAGGGATATAGACCGATGGCAGGTATACGTTCTTATGTTCCAAAATAAAATTCAATTAGTATGACTTAATGGCTATTACAGAGATGTTGATCAAGACTGTAAACTCCAATATTCAAGGGTATTCCACATTCCAGAAGAACAGGGGAAAAGGAAACAGAATGCGGCACAGTGGCTCAGCTACCTCACAGCACCAGGGACCTGGGTTCAATTCCAGCCTCAGGCGACTATCTGCGTGGAGTTTGCACATTCTCTACGTGTCTGCGTGGGTTCCTCCAGGTGCTCCTGTTTCCTCCCACAGTCCAAAGATGTGCAGGGTAGGTGGATTGGCTATGCTAAATTGCCCATAGTGCCCAGGGATGTATAGGTTAGGTGGGTTAGACATGGGAAATGCAAGGAGAGGGGATAGGGTCTGGGTTTGGGTTGGATGCTCTTCAGAGGAGCGGTGTGGACTTGTTTGGCCAAATGGCCTGTTTCCACACTGTAGGGATTCTATGAGTTGGGAAGCCTTGTTAATAAAGTATCAGTGTGATGGGAAGTAATGATACAGATGCAACAGATCATAAGACATAGGAGCAGAAATTAGGCCATTCTGCCCATTGGGTTTGCTTCACCATTCAATCATGGCTGATAAGTTTCTCAACCCCATTCTCCCACTTTCTCCCCATAACCCTTTATCCCCATTGACAATCAAGAACCTATTTATCTCTGTCTTAAATATACTCAATGACCTGGCATCCATAGCCTTCTGTGGCAATGAATTCCATAGATTCACCACTCTCTAGCTGAAGAAGTTTCTCCTTATCTCCACTCTAAAGGATCTTCCCCTTACTCTAAGGCTGTGCCCTAGAGTCCTAGTCTCTCCTACCAATGGTGGCATCTTCCCAACATCCACTCTGTCCAGTATTCTAAGTTTCAATTAGATCCCCCCTTATCCTTCTAAACTCCATTGAGTATAAACCCAGAGTCCTCGAACGTTCCTCGTATGTTAAGCCTTTTATTCCTGGGATCATTCTCATGAACCTCCTCTCGACCTGATCCAGAACCAGTACATCCTTCCAGAGGAATTGGGCCCAAAATTGCTCACAATACTCTAAATGTGGTCTGAGCAGAGTTTTATAAAACCTCAGAAGTGCATCCCTGCTTTTATATTCTAGTCCTCTCAAAATAAATGCCAACATTGCATGTGCCTTAACTACCAACTCAACCTGCAAATTTACCTTAAGAGAATACTAGATTAGAACTCTCAAGTCCCTTTGTATTTCACATTTCAGAATTTTCTTCCCATTTAGGAAATAGTCCATGCCTCTATTCCTTCTGCCAAAGTGCATAACCTCACACTTCCCCAAGTTGTCTTCCATCCATCACTGTGTAGAATAAGTTTGCATGGAAATCAGGAATGGAATAGGAAGGGAAAGAAGTCACAGTTAAGAATTTTCTATAGGGCCCTCAAAAGGTGCCTCGCTCTATGGGAAAGTATAATAATGGAGGCTTGTAAAAAAGGCACTACAAAAGCCTGTATATTGAATGGGCAAATCAAACCAGCAAGGGTTACATGGAAGATGAAATTTCCACACTATCAGGTTCTTAGAGTATTACGGTCCAAAATAAAAATAATGAATGACTTGATAGCTATTGCAGAGATGTGGTTACAAGGTGAGCAAGACTGCAAACTCAATATTCAATGATATTCGACATTCCAGAAATATAGACAAAAACAGAACCCACCTGAGAATTGACTATTTTAAATCTAGCAACGTGTAACAGGTAAGATTAATAAGAGATCGCGTAGTTAAGGATCCTCCAGGGATAGCAATCACAACATAGAAGAATTTGAGCTTCAGGGAGAAAAACCTGGGTCCTCAACTTAAATAAGGGCAATTAGAGAGCTATGAAGAAACAGTTGTCTAAAGCAGGCTGGGAGTATTGATTAAGAATAAAGTTGGTGAATGAGCAGTGGGAAACATTTAAGCAGACATTTCACAATACTGAGCAAAAATTTCTTCCAGTCAAAAGACCCAGTGAGAAGGATAAACCACCTGAGATTAACCAGTCAAGGAGAGTATCCAATCAAAAACTAAGGAAGACAAAGCAGCAAAAATTAGGGAGGCCTGAGGTTTTGGAATTATTTTAAGAATCAACTATTAACAACTTAAAAAAAAAATATTAAAAGGTGGGGAAATGGGAAATAAGCAAAAGAAAAAATAACAAACAAGAAAATGGAAGATAATTTGACCCAACATTTTGTATTGGTCTTCCAGAGACTATAAACATTCCAAACAGATAAGTAAGGTATTAATGGGAGGAAGGATTCTGTGACAGTCTCCAGCACAAGAACATAGAACATTACAGCGCAGTACAGGCCCTTCGGCCCTTGATGTTGCGCCGACCTGTGAAACCAATCTGAAGCCCCTCTAACCTACACTATTCCGTTATCATCCATTCGTTTATCCAACGACCATTTAAATGCCCTTAAAGTTGGCGAGTCTACAACTGCTGCACGCAAGGCATTTCATGCCCTTTCTACCCTCTGAGTAAAGAATCGACCTCTGACATCTGTCCTATATCTATCACCCCTCAATTTAAAGCTATGTCCCCTTGTGCCAGCTGTCTCCATCCGAGAAAAAAGGCTCTCTCAGTCCACCCTATCTAATCCTCTGATCATCTTGTATGTCTCTATTAAGTCACCTCTTAACCTTCTTCTCTCTAACGAAAACAGCCTCAAGTCCCTCAGCCTTTCCTCATAAGACCTTCCCTCCATACCAGGCAACATCCTGGTAAATCTCCTCTGCACCCTTTCCAATGCTTCCACATCCTTCCTATAATGCGGCGACCAAAACTGCACGCAATACTCCAAGTGCGGCCGCACCAGAGTTTTGTACAGCTGCAGCATGACCTCACGGCTCCGAAACTCAATCCCTCTACCAATAAAACCTAACACACCGTACACCTTCTTAACAACCCTGTCAACCTGGGTGGCAACTTTCAGGGATCAAGAGATAAAGTATTTGACAAACTACTGAGGCTAAAGTGTTACGAAGTTGGGTAGAGTATTCATGAATCGGAAGGCAAGGAGTTAGAATTTGTTGGTAAAAATGATCATGGGGAGAAGAGTGCTGTGGTCCTTTCAAGAGGTTGTGCTTCGAAGTTGATAAGCGCAGGTGCACAGAGACTGCCCAAATGGAAACATTTTGTACAGAACAGCCAAGCAGCACTTTTTCCAAGACACCAACTTTAAATTTGGCCAGTTAATTTAAACCAAACACCTGCATACAGAAAGCCAATTCAATTAAAATCTGCTGGGGTTGACAACCTGAAACCAATCATATTATAAGAATTTGATTATGTCATTACGGGTATGCAGGACGAGGACGTCTGGAAAATTGAAGTCATCTGCCACTTGTCAAGAGTTAACACCAGAGAAAGCCCATCTAATTAATCAAAGGTACCATGGTATTTTAGCTTAAAGTCCTCACTGAAGAAATTATAGACAAAACAAAATCCCTGACAGCAGAAGAAAGGGGTTGTGAAGACAGAACATTTGAAAAGACAGTCTGTGCAAACTTGCAGAAATTAAGTTTCGTTCATTGCTTTCTCATTAATTGGGTTTATTAAGTGGAAGTTGTTTATCTGAACAATATTCCAGTAGAATTTAGACAAGTTAGGAAGTAGTTAGTAGTCAGGGGGAATTGTTGGTTTGTTAATAATTCTGTTAATTTGTTCCCTGTTGGGTTAAATAAACAAAATGTTCCTTGTTACTTGTAAAGTGGAAGTCAGGGATTTTCTTTCTTTTAACCGCTCTTTTAATAGATTACGAGGGGGAAAGGTCAGCATCGCTGGGTGTTGGAGTAATTGTTAGAAGGGAACCTAGAAGCAGTCATAGCAGATTAAGTCTTGTATTTTGTTTTAAACATCAGAGGGGTTCAGCTAACCCTCCTCTGTAACAAAAGGCAGACAAGTCCCCAGGATCCGATGGCACACATCCGATGGTTTTAAAAGAAATGGCTGCAGGGATAACAGAGGTATAGATCAAAATTTCCCTGAATCCAGTGGATTCAGGGAGGGTTCCATCAGATTTGAAAACTACTAACGTGACACCCATGTTCAAGAAGTAAGGGAAATAGAAAATAGGAATCTAAGTGTTAGCCTAACATCTGTCATTATGAAAATGCTAGAGTTCATTATTAAGAAACAAATATGAAAGGGAAATAGTGTTTGACAAATTTATTGGAGGATATGACAAGCAAAGTTGACAAAAGGGAACAAGTAGATGCAGTGTGTTTGGATTTTCAAAAGGCATTTATAAGAAACACAAATAGGAGCAGGAGGGGGTTATTTGGTTGTTTCAGCCTGCTCGTCTATTCAATATGATCGTCTCTCAATGCCTTGAAGATCTAAACTTATTGATCTGTCTTGAATATATTTATTGACTTGGCCTCCACAGCTTTCTGTAGTCGAGTGTTCCACAGGTTCATGACCCTGATTCATGCGGATAACTGCATGAATAGGAAAGGTTTAGAAGGATATGGGCCAGACACAGGCAAATGGGACTAGTTTAGTTGGGAAACCTGGTCAGTGTGAACCAAAGAGTCTGTTTCCGTTCTGCATGACTCAGTCCTAAATGATCCATCCAATATCTAGAGACTTTGGCCCTTGGGTCTAAACATTCCAACCAGGGGAAACACCATTCCTGCTCTTGTCTGTAAAGCCTATTAGCATTTCCTATGGTTATAAGGTGCCAATATAATGTCATTGCATGATATAGGAGCTCACAGTATTAGAGGTGATGTATTCGTTTGGATTGTGGAAATTGATTAATGGGACTTTTTCAGGTTGTAAAGACAGAGCTAGTGGAGTGCAAATATGATTAATCTTAGGGCTTCAAATATTTATTATCTACATTAATGACTCCAAAGAGGGGATACAGTGTGATATCTCCAAATTTGCTGATAGTATAAAAACAGGTGGGAGGGCAGGTTGTGATGAGGACATTAGGGATTGCAATGGGATATTGATAGGTTGAGTGACTGGGCCAAAACTCAGCAGAAGGATTTCAAAATACACAAGAGAGGGGAAGAAAGAATCTAAAGGCAGACTGAGAAAAATGCCAAAAATAAAAATGCAGTACAGAGGAATCTTGGTGTCCTTGTGCATGAAACACAAAAGGTTAGCATGCAGGTCCAGCAAGCAATTAAAATGGCAAAGTAGACTTTTATTGTCTTTGTTGGTAAGAGTTTGGAGCTTTAAAGTAGGGAAGTCCAGTTACAATTATATAGTGTGTTGGTGAGGGCCCACCTGGAGCACTGCACACAGGTTTGGTCCTGTATTTAAAAAGGGTATACAAGCATAGGAGGCCATTCAAATGAGGTTCACCAACCTGATTCCTAGGATTAAAGGGGTGGCTTACTAAGAACAGCTAAACAGTTAAGTCTTTATTCATTTGACTTTAGAAGAATGAAGGTTTATCTTATTGAAAGATACATGATTCTGAGGAGGCTTGACATATTGGATTTGAGGTCATGTTTCTGCTATAACAGGAATCTCAAACTAGGGAACACATTTACAGAACAAGAGGGCACTCATTTAAAGTTATAATGTAAAGGAATTTGTGCTCTTTGTACATAGTGATTGTCTGGAATTCTCGACCCCAGAGGCTAGATCATAATGGTGGAGGATAAATGTTTTAAGTATTAGAAAGCTAACAACTGTGAAAGATGAACTGAGGGACGAAAACTGACAAGAATTAGGATTGGAGGCTTGCGACAAATCAGCTTTAATCTTGTTGAATAGCAGGACAGGATTGCAGGGTTGAATGGCATACTCCTGGCTGCCACAAGAAATGTGCATCCTTACTAATATTGACATGTCCAAACGCATCTGCGTTAGGCAAATTGGTGAGGATGAAGTCGAATGCTTTTCCCCTACCATCTGCCACAGCTTGAACCCAGTAGTGATACCCTTTAGGATTCAGGTCTCTCAGTAGTGGTGGTGCTGCGGCTAAGCCACTCTGTGTCACAGACATTAAAGTCACCGACCCAGGGTATATTTTCAGCCCCTCGCCACGGGAATGGAGATGGGGATTTAGTTGCATCAGGGGACCCTGACGGATTTTCAGCTCTTGTAGCTGTTACTTTAGTGGTCTGCAGGTTAGTAGACAGGGCTCACCACCTTCACCTGGAAAGCAGGTCGTTGATCAGAGTGAGGCGAGGCACGGCAGGCGGCCCCTGCCGCAGGATCTCACCGTCCTGTGTCCCCCGCCCCCGGGGTTGGGGGTCGGGATCGGGGTCCCACTCCCACTCCCACTCCCACATTCTTGCTCTTCCCCGGGGTTTACAGGGCGAGGGTCCCAAACTCTCACTTCCCCACCAGGGGCTCCCGGGTCGCGCTCTCCCTCCCCCCGGGCTGGGACACCAGTTCCGTTTAATTTTGAAGCTGACTGACCTGCCGCCGGCGGTCCCGGTCCTCCCGCCCACCCCGGTCCGCTCACCTCGTCAGCTCGACTTGCGGGACGTCCTTGCCAGGCCGCCTCACACATGCTGCCCGTCACCTTTTCCGTCCGCTCACAGAGCTGTGTCAGCCCGGTTCGCCGCTGTGGACACCACCGCGCCGCCCGATCCCGGCACCTCTCCCCCACCCGCCCCGACCAACTGCCACAGGCGGCGGCTCCCCGGGAGGACAGCGCCACCTGCAGCGCAGGAGTCTCCATTGCAGCAGCAACAGGCAGTCTAAGAGCACCGGTGGGGACGGGGAAGGTGAAGGTGAAGGTGAAATAGCGCAGGGGTGTAGAATGGGGACAGAGTTATCAGGAGGGGTTCATAATCAGAAAGTGTAGATTACATACCACTGACAACAGGAAATAATGAGAGTAATTTTTAAACTCAAGTAGTTACAATGTGAAGTGCACACAGCAACGGAAGCAGATTCAACAGTAACTTTCAAAAGGAAGGTGGATAAACACAGGAAAAACAAAGGTTGTTGGACTATCAACAAATACCGAAAAAGCACAACTATAATAGTGGTCACCTTCAAAAAGACGACATAGGTATGGATGGGAACCTACCCTAACGAGAGCAATTCAAACCATTCCCAGTCTCTCCCTCTATTTTGAATCCATGATGTGGAGGTACCTGTGCTAGACTGCGATAGATAAGGTCAGAAGTCAGATGACACCAGGTTATAGTCCAACAGGTTTAATTGAAATCACAAGCTTTCGTTGCCCTGCTCCTTCATCAGGTGAAGAGACGCACACAGGCACAGAATTTATAAGCAGTGAGATTAAAAGATAATACAAGTGGTGTGAGTGGATTGTCAACAGGCTGAATAATAAGTCTCTGCTGGTGATCAAAGGTGTCAGATGGTGTGAGTAAAGTGTCAACAGCTGAATAGCAAGTGAAGAGATGATCTGTAATCCAATTAATTGAGGCCGAGAGATAATTACCAAGTGTTAAAAATAAGGTGATTCTGCAGATATCCAAATGGCTGGAAAAACATGATAGATTTAAGAGTCACACACCGGAGGGTCTCATCAAAGTAATAAATAATCCAAAACTG
The DNA here is from genome assembly GCA_024137785.1 of Ginglymostoma cirratum. Lineage (NCBI taxonomy): Eukaryota > Metazoa > Chordata > Chondrichthyes > Orectolobiformes > Ginglymostomatidae > Ginglymostoma > Ginglymostoma cirratum. Next base: position 42,889,174 of record JAHRHZ010000098.1, read on the forward strand.
TACAAACTAATTAAGATCATAACAAGTTATTAAGGTGATGGTGTCAAAACAGGACAGTAGGGAAGATTTTACAGATACAGAACAGTACAGTGGGGTTAGGTGTACTGTGACATGAACCCAAGATCACGGTTAAGGCTGACTTCATGGATATGGAACTTGGCTATCAGTTTCTGTTCAACGATTCTGTACTGTCGTGTATCTCAAAGGCCACCTTGGAGGTTGCTTACCTGAAGGTTGGAGGCTGAATGTCCTTGACACCTGAAGTGTTCCCCTGTCTGGTGATTGTTGCACAGTGTCCATTCATCCGTCTGCATGGTCTCACCAATATACCATGCCTTTTCCACAAACCCCAAGATATCAGCAGTGAGCCCAATGAGACAACAAATCAACCAGAACAGTCAACAGAGATCCACGGTGCTGCAGCCAAAGAAGAAAGAGTTGAATTGGACCCCTCCGGAAGGCCGCTGCCCTAGGCTTGACATCAGGAGATATTTTAATGCCAGATTCATTAGCTGCGCTCACAAGATAGCACAGAATGTCAAAGCACAACGCAATGCCATCCGTATTCTAAACACCAATCACAACATTGTCATCAAACCAGCAGGGAAAGGAGGAGGCATTGTCATACAGAATAGAATGGACTACTGCAAAGAAGTATACGGGACAACAGAACAACCAGGAACACTACAGACAACTACCTGCCAATCCAACCAAAGAACACACCAGTCAAGTGAACAGACTGATCAAGACTTTTGATCCAGACCTTCAGAGTACCCTATGCACTCTCATCCCACATACCTCTTGCATAGGAGACTTCTACTGCCTTCCAAAGATACACAAAGCCAACACACCTGAACGTCCCATCGTATCAGGCAATGGGACAGTGTGTGAGGAGCTCTCTGGCTATGTTGAGGGGATCTTGAAACCCATTGAACAAGGAACCCTCAGCTTCTGTCACGACACTACAGATGTCTTTTAAAAAAATAGCTCAGCACCCATGGACCAGTCGAACCAGGGACATTACTCATCACAATGAACATTTCAGCACCCGATACCAGCATCCCCCATGACGACGGCATTGCTGCAAAAGCCTCAGCACTCAACACCACCAACTGCTAATCTCCAGACACCATCCTACAGCTCATCCACTTCATCCTCGAGCACAATGTCTTCACCTTCGACAACTGGTTCTTCATCCAGACACTTGGCACAGCCATTGGGACCAAACTTGCACCCCAATATGCCGACAATACTCCAACCAATGCTAGACACCAGATACATTGATGACATTTTCTTCCTTTGGACTCATGGCGAGGATTCACTGAAATGATTACATGACAATATCAACGAGTTTTATCCCACCATCACACTTGCCAATGGACTACTCTTCAGAATCACGCTCATTCCTAGAAACACGCACCTCCATCAAGGACGGACACCTCAGTACCTCAGTACTTTACTGCAAGCCTACAGATAACCTCACAATTCTGCCCTTCTTTAGCTTCCATCCTAAACGTTACAGACTTCATCCCCTCCGAACAAGCCCTGCCTATACACAGGATCTGCTTGGAAAAGAAGGAATGCGATGGACACCTAAAGATGCTGAAAGACGCCCTCATAACAATGGGATACAATGCTCAACTCACTGAGCATCATTTCCGAGGTGCCACGGAGAAAAATCACAATGACCCCCTCAGAAGACTGTCACAGGATACAACCAATAGAGTGCCTGTACGGGTGACCTGTACCTGGCCAATCTAAGGTGACATAGCTGAACACGCTAAGCGGCCCATACCTGCTTACAAGATGGCAGACAGAAGCTAAGCAAAACTATGCAGCCTGCTCACACAGT
>JAHRHZ010000098.1:42891035-42963544 GCA_024137785.1 Ginglymostoma cirratum
AATGAAAGGATGATTGTGATCCAGACCTTCAGAATACCCTACGCACTCTCATCCCACGTACCTCTTGCATAGGGGGGATACATGGATACTCATCGGCAAGAAATGCTGCACGAACATTCCTGATAACTCAGAAGCAATTACTAATGTGGCTGAGCATATCCAAATAGAAATGAATAAACTCAAACAACCACCATCTTTGACCCTATGGAGTTGGGTGAAAGTGTGGCTGGGATTCCTTGGGACGTCCATTGTACAGGGAACGGTAATGTTTTCCTGTAGCACTGTTCTTATGTTACATTGTTTTTGTCTTGTAAAATGCATTATGACCACGATAATGAAGAAGATGACTGCGAAAGAGCCATGGGCCATGAGGGTGGCCCTACTATACACCATCAAGCCAACAGACTACTAGTGGAACAGACTGCTTGATTTAATAGTGGCTCTTCGGTCATAATTTGCTTAGCTCTGTCTCCCATACCTGCTTACAGGATGGCAGACAGAAGCTAAGCAAAACTATGCAGCCTGCTCACACAGTGAAATACATTGGTACCTTAGAACAGAACTGCTAGAAGGTCAGTAAAAGAACGCTGTATGTTCCCATTCGAGACAGTTCTGATACAAGGATGCCTTAGCACAGATAAATGACCAGTTCCAGCTTTATTAATGAAAGGATGATTGTCGCAGTAAATGAATAACATCAGGTGCTAGATTAGGTCCTCAAGCAGCTTCAAGGACAACAGCTAAAGTTATTTCGTAGTAAATAGTTGCCTCTTTGAAGCTGCCTGCAATGTTAAATCGTTTCTAGCTAAAAATGCTCTAATCATAGAAGTCGGCTTCAATACATAACCAGGACATAATACAAGCCTTAAAAAAAATCTAAGCTTAGAGGTAAAGGTTAACTAGCCTTAGAAGACACCTTTTCTTATGCCCTGAACAAGATAGATTGATCACGACCCACGGAAGTAGTTGTATAACGTTACATTTATAATTAACTTTATTACAGAAGCTAACCTTATAGCAATTAGTTAAAACGAACTGACTTTTTATTTTTATATTATGTAATTGGGACAGTGGGAAAATAAAAGGAGTAACTGAATGTGATAAAAGACAGCACCAAAATTCAATGGCTAATAGAATTTGAACTGTCCTTACAGATAGACAAGCCTGAGAAAGACCCAAACAAGTATAGCCGTTAAACTTTTAGAATGCAAATAGGATGCATGGGAAGATCCCACAGCCGAGAGATTACAATGTCTAGGGAATACCGTAAGATCATGGGAACCTAGGGGTGTCCATGGAAGGGTCCATCACTGATTAGGTGACCACAGTGTTTGAATTAAGGGGAAGGACGATGACTAAGTTGTATTTGATTACTGTAACACAAAATGTACGAAAATGCTGTATTTCTTTGCAAAAGCAGAGGGTGTGTCATTTATCCATCTTCCGAAGCCAGATTTGGGGAAGATCCTTTGGCCTTCTCCCTGCATAAACTGGTTTCTGCTTGAATAAACATCTTCCACTTGCCTGAATCCTGCCTGCCTCCCAAGTTTTTATCCCAGGTCAGGAAAAACGCTCCTACCGTTCTCCTTATTAGTACTTCCTCGGAGCAGAGAAACTACGCCATATTCTTCACAGCCTTCAACACGTCATAGATGACAAACATTTCACCAAGATCATTCCTATGCCATCTACTTCTCGCCTTCAAACAACTGCCAAACCTTAAACCGACCAGTGTTTGCAGAAAACTACCCAGCCTTCAGGATAATATCAACCACAATACCACCCAACCCTGCCTCGGCAATCTCAGGACAACACCGACCACAACACCACATAACCCTGCTGTTGCAACCTCTGCAAGACATGCCAGATCATTGACAATGGATACTACCTTCACATGTAGGAACACCACCCATCATGTATATGGCAGATGCGCATGTGAGAAACAAAAAAAAACTGCAGATACTGGAATCCAAGGTAGAAAACAGGAGGCTGGAAGAACACAGCAAGCCAGGCAGCATCTGGAGGAAAGGAGAAGTCAATGTTTCGGGTATTACCCTTCTTCAGGACTGCAGAAGAGTAACCAAAACGTTGACTTCTCCTTTCATCCAGATGCTGCCTGACTTGCTGTGTTCTTCCAGATACTCATGTGATTCTACCAATGTTGTTTACTGTATGTAGTGCAGGCAAGAATGCCCCAAGGCCTGATATATTGGCGAGACCATGCAGACGCTAAAACAAGGATGAATGGACACCAAGCAACAATCACCAGACAGGAATGTTTCCTGCCAATCGGGGAACACTTCAGGTGTCAAGGACATTGAGCCTCCAAGGTGGTCTTTGAGATACACAACAATGCAGAGTCGCTGATCAGAAAATGATAGCCAAGTTCAGTACCCATGAAGACAGCCTCAACCGTGATCTTGGGTTCATGTCACAGTACACACAATCCCACGATACTGTTCTGTGTCTGTAAAATCTTCCTTACTGTCCTGTTTTCACACCATCACCTTGATAACTTGTTGTGATCTCTCTACCTTAATTAGTTTGTACAGTTTTTGATTTCTTGTTACTTTGGTTAGACCCTCGGCATGTGACCACCTTATTTTAAAATTTTTGTAATTCTCTCTCTGCCTCAATTAATTGAATTAATCCCTTCACTTGCTATTCAGCTGTTGACACTTTACTCACACCGTCTGACACTATAAGCACCCGCAGAGACTTATTATTCAGCCTGTCAACATTCCACTCACGCCACTTGTATAATTTTTTGGTGGTCTCTACCTATGAATTCTGTGCCTATGTGCTTCTCTTCACTTCACCTGACGAAGGAGCAGTGTTCTAAAAGCTTGTGATTTCAAATAAACCTGTTGGACTATAACCTGGTGTTATCTGACTTCTGACTTTATTTTAAATCTATCATCCGTGATAGCATTTACTAAATCTGTGCACCTTTTACAATGCCTTCACATCCTTCAAAAAGTGTATTACCCTAGTAATGTCCACAGTGATTTACAGAGACGTTGCCTAATTGTTATTTTTCAACTCTGAATATTTATAAAGCTTAGAATGCACTAAAAAGTTGCAGTCAGTACCAAGGCATGACCCTCAACTCAGGTTATATTTTGAGACCTGGATAAATATACATGTAACAAAAATATTTGACTTCACATTTATCTGTTAGTACGTAGAAGTATACTTATACGGGAAAAGGCAAAAACAAAATGACCTTTATAACAAAAGAAATCCACTATCACAGGGATGAAATGTAGCCAGAACAAAATTTAACAAACATTTTAAAGCATATCATGTTGTCATTTGAAAAAAAAGACAGCCATTTCCCTGGCTGTCTAGAACCAGAGGAAACAGGCTCAGAATAAAAGGCAAGCCATTTAGGACTGAGGTGAAAAGGAACATCTTTACAGAAAGTAGTGAATCTTTGGGATTCTGTACCCCAATGGGTGGCGGACACTCAGCTTTTAATTAAGACAGAAATTGATAGATTTCTAGGTACTAATAATAGCAAATGAAATGAAAATAGTTCAGGAAGATAGCATTGAATGTGATGGACAGCCATAATCTATAATGGCACACTGAATAGCCTACTCCTACTAGTGAGTTCAACAGTACATCAAGTAAATAAACAGGGCAACAGTGGTGAAATTACAGTTGAATTCATTAATTCATGTATTTAGGTTGGTGATGCACAGGTTGTGTGCGCTCAGTTCAGAATGATACAGGACTGAACAGGGCCATTTACTGCATTGGGGGCTGCCCCAGCATTTTCGTGAAACTATTCAATTACTACTTTCCCAAAGCCTGCTAATATTTGCCTTCACATTGCTCCCTTTATTATATGCATCGATGTATATTTTTCCCATTTTGATGACACAAAACGAGGCTGGATGTATGTTGATTTGAAGTGAATTTAGTCAGGTGAAACGACTGGGCAAAAACATGGTGGATGGAGAACAACACGGAAAAGTGCGACGTGCAGAGTACTTAGATGGTGAGAGATAAGGGAATGTTGTGTCCAAAAGAACTTGTGTGTCATTGTTCATAAATCACTGAAAGCCAACATACAATAAGCAGTTAGGAAGGTAAATGCTACGTTGACATTTATGACAAATGTACATAAGTAAAGATGTTTTACTTAAATTGTACAAAATCTTGGTGGGACCACACCAAGTTAATTGTGCACTGTTTTGGTCTCCTCACTCAAGGGAGTATAGACTTGCCCATGAATGAGCAACAGAGGTTCACCAAAGTAACTCACGGGGTGCAGGACTGTCCTAAAGAGGGATCGTATTCTTTATAGCTTTGAAGAATGAGAAGTGATCTAACTGAAACTTACAAAATACTGAAAGGGCTAGACGGGGTAGATGCAGGAAGGATGACCACCTGGGATTCTAGAACATGGGAACAGTCTCAGAATAATGGGCAAACCATTTAATACACGAAGGTATTCTATACTCCAGATAGCTGTGGAGGCCCAATCATTGAGTATTTTAAAAGTGTGAAATCTAGAATCTGATTATCAATAATGACATCAAGGAAGAGGGAGATAATGGGACAATGCAAAGGAAGATAATCACCATGGTCTATAATATTAGAGCAAGATATGAGGGGATAAATGGCTTATTCCCTGCTCTCGCTCACACAAAAGCTTACATACAGACTTTGTTTTCTTTCTGGTGCTGTAAAATGTAACCACAATCCAAATTAATTTCATAAATTTTACAATTTGTTTTAAACTTAATATGAAATAGCCAATTAAAGTAAAACAAGTGCAGACATTGCATACTTTTAAAACAAAGTTTTCATAACAATCTTTTGAAGCATACAAACCTTTGTTTTGTTTTGACAGTTTATTGATTTCCTCTCATGATTCAGGGCCAAATAAGTGATCATTCTTCACATTCAAATAATCTAACTATGTGGACCTTCATAAGCTATGTAAAAACAGCATTGATATTGAGTATTTCATTTCTCAAGCCTCGCTAGGTGTTTTACAGCCAATTAAATAATGTTTGAACCACAGTCACTGCTATCATGTAGGAAATGCAAGACAATTTGTACACAGCAAGATCCCACAAACAATGAAATATTAATATATGGTCAAATGATCTGTTTGCAGAAATACTGTAAATATTGTTTGAGGTATAAATATTGGCCAAGAGACAACAGAATGCTCTTGCTCGTCAAATGGGAGTATTTACATCTACCTGGGGTGGGGGACTCAGCTTATCCCAAAGAGACAGCCTCCCACGGGGCAGCACACCCTCAGTACTGCATTAAACAGTCATCTTAAATTATGACTCAAATCTCTGGAGAAAAGTTTGAATTTACGATCTTCTCAGTGTGAGTCAGCTACCATTTAAGGCTGACAACACGGTTCAGTATTCAACTGAGATGCAGATTTTTCGATTCATCTCACTGGTCAATGAGTAGGAATGAAATCCTAGTCCATAATCTAAATTAGTCCATAAGTGACCACCCAATTGAAAACAGGCAACATTACACCAGCTGAATAAATGAAGGACCTAGAGTCATCTGACCTATATGACTCATTCAACACATAGGGTTCAAACACAAGATTGCCCTAATCCAAGGCTTCTGAAATGGGGTCAGCATGTAGTTCTGAATGAGTCACATTTACACCCTCCCGAAACCCCTGCCACAGGCAGTGGGAAGACGAAACCTTAAACAGGCTTCTCAGTCACTGCCCAGAGGAATCCAGAAAAAATAGCACTGAGAAGATTGTACACAAAACTCATGAGAGGAGATCAAATTCTGATACAATCCAACAAAATCCAGCAGTCATGGTACCAGTACCAATGACATAGGTAGAAAAAGGACTGAGAATGTGAAAAATCAACACAGGGAGTTAGGTTGAAAGCTGAAGTCCAGGACAAACAGGGTAGTTATCTCTGGATTACTACCAGTACTACATGAAAACGAGGAAAGTAGGGAGAGAGTGCAGCTAAACACGTGGCTACAGGGCTGCTGTGGGAGGGAGGGCTTCCATTATGTGGATAATTGGAGCACATTCTGGGGAAGGTGGGACCTGTATACTAAGGACGGGTTGCACCTGAACTGGAAGGGCACAGATATCCTGGGAGGGAGGTTTGCTCGAGTGATACGGGATGATTTAAATGAGATTGGCAGGGGGTGGGGAACCGGATTTGTAATTCAGAGGATGAGGTATTCAGCCTTCCAACAGACACAACAGGGAGTGAGGTTGTCAATAAAGAAATGCGGTCGATGGAGCATAATTGTGGACACAGGGATGGTTTGAAGTGTGTATATTTCAATGCCAGAAGTATCAGAAATAAGGCGGATGAACTTAGAGCATGGGCGCAGTACTTGGAACTACAATGTTGTGGCCATTACAGAAACTTGGGTAACTCATGAACAGCGGTGGTCGTTGGAAGTTCCGGGATTTAGATGCTTAAAAAGAAATAGGGAGGGTGGTAAAACAGGCAACGGAGTGGCATTGCTAGTCAGGACTAGTATAGCACCTACTGAAAGGCAGTTCGAGAATGATATGTCTACAGAGTCAGTTTGTGTTGAGGTCAGGAACAAGAAAGGAGCAGCCACCTTGTTGGGGGATTTTTACAGACCCCCTAAAAGTTGCAGAGAAGTGGAGGAGTGGACTGGGAGGCAGATACTGGAAGGGTGCAGAAGTCACAGAGTTGTAGTCATGGGTGACTTCAACTTTTCAAATATCGATTGGAAACTTTTTAGTTGTAATAGTTTAGATGGAGCGGATTTTGTCCAGTGCTTTCAGGAAGGATTCCTGACACAGTATGTAGATAGACCAACACGAGGAGAGGCCACTTTGGATTTGGTGCTTGGCAATGAACCGGGCCAAGTGTCAGACCTGTGGGTAGGAGAGCATTTTGACAGTAGCAATCATAACTCTTACTTTTACAATATTCATGGAAAAGGATGGGTACATACAGCAGGGTAAGGTTTATAATTGGGGGAAGGGTAATTATAATTCTGTTAGGCAAGAACTGGGTAACATAAAATGGGAACAGATGCTGTCAGGGAAGAGCACTATAGAAATGTGGAGATTGTTTAAGGAATGCATACTGCATGTGCTCAATATGTTTGTCCCTAGCAGGCAGGGAAGATGCGGTCGAGCGAGGGAGCCTTGGTTCTCAAGAGAGAGGTCGAACGACTGGTTAAGAGGAAGAAGGATGCTTATATAAGGTTTAGGAAATAAGGATCGGAAAAGGGTCGAGAGGGATACAAGTTAGCCAGGAAGGAGCTGAAGAAAGGGCTTAGGAGAGCTATAAGGGGGCATGAGAAAACCTTGGCAGATAAGATCAAGGAAAACTCCAAGGCTTTTTACATGTACATGAGGAATAAGAGAATGGCCAGAGAAAAGGTAGGGCCGATCAAGGATTGTAAGGGGAATTTGTGCACAGAGCCTAAAGAGAAAGGAGAGGTCCTTTAATGAATACTTTTCTTCAGTATTCACAACTGAGAGGGACCTTGTTGTAGGGGAAGACAGTGTGAAACAGGCTGATAGGCTAGAGGAGGTCGATGTTAGTAAGGAAGATGTATTAGGAATTTTGAGGAACTTGAAGATAGATAAATCCCCCGGGCCTGATGGGATTTATCCAAGGATTCTATGGGAAGCGAGGGAAGAGATCGCAGGGCCTTTAGCGATGATCTTTTCGTCCTCACTGTCCACGGGTATAGTGCCGGAAGATTGGAGAGAGGCAAACGTCATTCCCCTGCTCAAAAAAGGGAGTAGGGATAATCCCCAAAATTACAGGCCAGTTAGTCTTACGTCAGTGGTGGACAAATTATTGGAAAAGGCTCTGAGAGATAGGATTTATGATCACTTGGATAGGAACGGTTTGATTCGTGATAGTCAACATGGATTTGTGAGGGGTAGATCATGCCTCACAAACCTCACTGAACTCTTTGAAGAGGTGACCAAACATGTGGATGAAGGTAGAGCAGTGGATGTGGTATATATGGATTTAAGTAAGGCGTTTGATAAGGTTCCCCATGGTAGGCTCATGCAAAAAGGAGGCATGAGGGGATGGGGGAAATTTGGCAGATTGGATTCAGAATTGGCTGACCCTTAGAAGACAAAGGGCAGTAGTGGATGGAAAATATTCAACATGGTGCTCAGTTACGAGTGGTGTACCACAAGGATCTGTTCTGGGTCCTCTTCTATTTGTGATTTTTGTAAATGATTTGGATGAAGGAGTGAAGTGTGGATTAGTAAGTTTGCAGACGATACAAAGGTGGGTCGAGCTGTGGATAGTGCAGAGGGCTGTTCTAGGTTACGAAGGGACATTGATAGGATGTAGAGCTGGGGTCAGAGGTGCCGATGGAGTTTAACCCTAAAAAGTGTGAGGTGATTCATTTTGGAAGGACAAACTTGAAAGCAGAATACAAGGTTAACGGAAAAATCCTTGGCAATGTGGAGGAGCACAGGGATCTTGGGGTTCATGTCCACAGTTCCCAGAAAGCTGCCACCCAGCTGGATAGAGTTGTTAAGAAGGCGTACGGTGTGTTGGCTTTCATTAATAGAGGGATTGAGTTCAAGAGCCATGAAGTTATGCTCCAGCTATACAAAAGCCTGGTGCGGCCACATCTGGAGTATTGTGTCCAGTTCTGGTCACCTCATTACAGGAGAGATGTGGAAGCGTTGGAAAAGGTGCAGAGGAGATTTACCAGGATGTTGCCTGGAATGGCGGGAAAGTCTTATGAGGAAAGGTTGAGAGAGCTAGGGCTTCTCTTTAGAATGACAAAGGATGAGAGGTGACTTGATAGAGGTGACTTGATAGAGGTGTACAAAATGATCAGAAGTATAGATAGAGCGACAGCCAGAGACTTTTTCCTCGGGTGGAGGTAGCTATTATGAGGGGGCATAGTTTTAAACTGAATGGGGGTAGATATAGGGGAGTCAGAGGTAGGTTCTTTACTCAGAGAGTGGTAGGGGCGTGGAATGCATTGCCGGAGAGGGTAGTGGAGTCAGCCTCATTAGGGGCATTTAAGCAACTATTAGGTAGGCATATGGATGATAGTATAAGGTAGGGTGGAGGTTAGATTGACCTTGGGTTTAGGGTAAAAGTTCGGCACAACATCATGGGCCGAAGGGCCTGTACTATGCTGAACTGTTCTATGTTGTCTGTTCTAAAATCCAAGTTGATTGGTTGCGATGCATGCATCTGTGCTATTATAAAGACCACCTGTTTTCATCAATACAAGTTCAACCCTCCCCACTCTGCTGCTGAAAAACCCTCATTCATGCCATTACACCACGTTTGACTGTTCCAATGCACTCCTGGTTAGACTCCCACATTTTACCCTCCTTTATTATAAACTCATCAAAAATTTTGGTGGCAATATTCTTACATCAATTTCTGTTCATCCATCTAGATGGTAGAGGGATTGGATTTATGCACTCTTTCCAGCATTTGATGCACATGGATAATTTTCCATATTGTCAGATGTATTTCAGTGTCATAGCTGCATCACAATAATTAAGCTAGGGAGGCAAAAGTTCATGGTTCACAAGTCACAAGCGTCAGCTCTACAGCAAAAATGTTAATAGATTAGTAATTAGAGAGAAACTTGGAGGTTGAGTGATGTGCACACTGTTAAAGGAACTAGCATCAATTTCACAGATTCTATGAAATTGCTGCAGGAACCAAAAAGTAGATAAATACATAGATTTTTCTTTCAACATATCCCCTTTGAATTAAGACACTTTATTGCAACAAGGTCTGGCCTATCAGTTTATTTAACTTCTCTTTTACATTTTTTTTGAAAAATTTGTTCAACAAAATGTATTGCAACATCAAATATAAAATGTTTAAAAATTCTGAGAAACAAAATTCCCAAGTCTGCAAAATATTTCCTTGCAATTTACATCTTGGTGCAAGTTTTACAAGCAGTAACCAGTCTATATTGTCTACATCCAATACAAAAGTACAGATATTGTGCATTCTCTAAACATTACTAAAATATAATCTTGTGGGGATTTGGTTCTAATTTTTAAGTCACGAAACTAGTAAGATATGAACTACATTTGTTAAAAAGGCACAGAATGTTTTGTTACTCATACAGTGTGACCTCTAATATATAGAAACACATATTAAGGCCATCATTCAGTTTCAATATTCCAAAATAAACCTATCTTTTATCAATGAGAAATGTGCATATACATGTCATTTTAGTGCAAGTAATGATTTGGTCAAAAACGAACAGGAAACAGTTTACAAATTTGCAGAAGTTCGTAAAACATGAAATCGCTTCAATGTCATACGGATTGATCCTAGATCGCGATTGATTCTTTCTAAACGATCTTCCAAAGCTTCCTGTGAAAACAGTTCAAATTATAGCAATACATAATGCAAGCGTATGCACATTCAAGTATATGGGCTGCAAGTATGCAAAATGTGATTTGTGATGAGAGGATGATCTGTGAATTCTACTACAGTAGGCAATTGAGATCAGATAGATTTAGGCTTTTCAAATTGTTTCAGCTGAGTTATATTTCTGAGAGAATGTGTTTATTTTGTACACAGTTCACTACACATTTTCCCTGAAAGTCAGATTACCTATCTGCAACTTTCATGAAGATTATTTAGATAGTTAGGAAATGGAAGAAAAAGTTTAAAAACTGTCAAAAATCACGCGATACCACGTTATAGTCCAACAGATTTATTCGAAGACACAAGATTCTGGAGTCTCACTCCTTCTTCAGGTGAACCCGCCGTCGTGTGATTTTTGACGTTGTCCACTCCAGTCCAACACCAGCATCTCCACATCATTTAAAAATTGTCAGAGGCTTTTTAAAATGTTTGATTCAAAAATACTTTACAGCTGTCGCATATACATGATTATTTGTTGACATACGATTTCCCCTCAAGTGATAGCTGCCTGTTGGTTTTGGTCTGTTCTGGTTCTTGTAGAGATCCCAATCTTCAGTATTTGTTCCTGCCTCCTTCCATGTGGACTCTAATTTCCAACTTTTAGTGACTGCAATATCGATTTGTCTGCCACAACACAGTAGCCATTCATGCTATGATTTCAATTATTTGTTTTTTATTTAATTATCTATTAGTCATAGAGCCATAGAGACCTACAGTACACAAAAAGTCTCTTCAGTCCACTGAGTCCAGGCCAGTCAAAATCAACAACCTGCCAATTCTAATCCCACTGTTTCAGGACGTGGTTAATATTGGCAAGGCCATATTAATTACCTATCTCTAGACAAAGTGATTGGAATGTCATTTACAAAGAATTCTCTAGATCATTTCTGCAGGCACCAGAAACCAACTTGTAGACCAGAAGCCATGATCCAAAGCTAACAGATTGTGTTTTTTTCCCTTCAAAAACATGGTGAAAAAATGTGCTTTTTATGGGCAGTCTGGCAAATTTTCTCCCATCAGACTACAAGTTACTAGATGTATAGAATTCAGTTTCACTATTTGCTGTGATAGGTTTGAACTAACGAGTTTGGGGCTGACCAATGTCATTCTGGTTCCAAAGATTATTCTGGTTATAGAGTCCAAAAAGGGCGCCTCCGATTCTCTTCGATTTTACTTAGATTCTTGTTGTAATAATTTATCTCAGTTCCTGCGATCTTTCAAAGATATCACTGATTAGAAAATCTCATTTTAGTTGCCTGACTATTGGAAACTCGTAAGTAATTTCATATTTTATTGCTGCTAACCTACATTGTGTGATGAAGTCACCACTTCATGCATTTTTGCTTGTCTCCTTACACTGGCAGAAATTAAGGCAAATAATACGTGAAAATTCACTGAACCTAATTCCATTACAATAAAACACAGGTTACAGACAAATTAGATCATACCTTTTCATGCCTTGCTTGCAGAGTCATTCTACCTGTGGAACCAGGTATGCGACTTAGCGCAGCTTCAATCTGGAGTGCAAAATTAAGATATTAAATTAAGCTATGGCAACATGTTAAATAAAACTTGGCAAATGAAAAAGCTGCTACATTCACTAAGTTATGCCGTGACATTTTGTTTCGGTTATAACAAAATAAACGGTGAACTTCCTTGAATGCATGCATTACAAATGCAGCCAGATGTACTTACTCGGCATGTTTCAGTTTTACATTTTACACTATAAATGTTATAGTCTGACCTGCTTGGTCATTTTCATTAATTTTAATTCCCAACCTCCTTTGTCGTTGGTTTGTATTTCAGAACTGGACTGTAGGCCTGTAACCAGCAATGTGCTGCAAGGATCGGTTCTGGGTCCACTGTCGTTGGTTATTTATATCAACGATTTGGATGAGAATATAGAAAGTATGGTTAGTAAGTTTGCGGATGACATGAAAATTTGGTGGTGTAGTGGACAGTGAAGAAGGTTATCCAAGAGTACAAAGAGATATTGATCAATTTGCCAATGGGTTGAGAAGTGGTAGATGGAGTTTAATTTACATAAATGAGAGGTGTTGCATTTTGACAAGACAAAACAGGGCAGGAGTTACAGATAACAAGGTGTAGAGCTGGATGAACACAGCAGGCCGAGCAGGAAAGCTGACGTTTCGGGTCTGGACCCTTCTTCAGAAATAGGGGAGGGCAGGAGTTATACAGTTAACGGTATGGTCCTTGGGAGTGTTGCTGAACAGAGGGACCTAGGGCTGCAGATTTATAGTTTCTTGAAAGTGAGGTCACAGATAGACAGGTGGATGGTGGTGGTGTTTGGCAAGCTTGCCTTCATTGGTCAGAGCACTGAGTACAGGAGTTGGGATGTCACTTTGTGGCTGTACAAGACATTGGTGAGGTCACTTTTGGAGTAATACGTACAATTCTCTCCTACAAAAACAACACTCTCCGATAGATATGAAGTCATTAACCTAGAAAGGGCGTGGAAAAAATTTACAAGAGCATTGCCAGGACTGAAGGGTTTGAGTTACAAGGAGAGGATGGGACATTTTCTCCCCTGGAGCATCGGAGGCTGAGGAGTTACCTTATAGAGGTTTACAAAATTACAAAGGGCATAGATAAAGTGAATAGCCAAAGTCTTTTTCCGAGGGTAGGACAGTCCAAAACCAAAGGGCATAGGTTTAAGGTGAGAGAGAAAGATTTAAAAGAATCCGAGGGGCAACCTTTTCAATAGAGGGTGGTACGTGTATGGAATGAACTGCCAGAGGAAGTGGTAGAGGTGGGTGCAATTACAATATTTAAAAAACATTTGGATGGGTACACAAATAGGAAGGATTTAGAGGTATATGAACCAAATGCAAGCAAATGGGACTAGTTAAGTTTGGGATACCTGGTTGGCATGGGTGAGTTGGACCAAAGGGTCTGCTTCTGTGCTATATGATTCTGTCTGTTTCTCTGCGTAGATTGCTTATGACAATCAATTCATACTGGCTATTCACCTTTTTACCAACTTGAACTGCAATTTTTGTTTTCAGTTACTCATTGTGGGATGTCGGGCATTGCTGGCTAAGCCTGCCAGCATTTATTGCCCATCCCTCATTCCCAAGAGAAGATGGTGGTGACCTGCCTCCTTAAGTTGCCACAGATATACCCAGAGTGTTACTGGGAAGGGAAGGGAATTCCAGAATTTTGGGATAGTGGAGTAATTTACAAGTCAGGAAGGTATGAGACTTGGAGAAGGACTTGCAGGTTGTAATGTGTTCCAATATATCTGCTGCCATTGTCCTTCTGGTTGGAAGGAAGTGCTCAGGAATCCCGGGTGGGTTACTGAATGTATCTTGTAGATGGTATACACTACGATCGCTGTAAATCTGTGCTGCAGGGAGTCAATGTTCAAGGTGGCACATGCGATGCCAATAAAATGGGCTGCTTTGTCCTGAATGGTGTCAAGCTTCTTGAATGTTGTCGAAGATGCATTCATTCAGCCAAGTGGAGTGTATTCTATCGCTGTCTTGACTGGAGTGTTGTACTGGTGCGCAGGCCTTGGCAAGACAGGAGGTGAGTTAATTACAGCAGAATTCTGAGTCTCTGACCTACTCTTTTAGTCACAGTACTCAAATGGTTAGTTCAGTTTCTGGTGATCTCCAGGACGTTGAAGAGCAAACAATTCAGGATGACATAATTTTTAGATCTACCCCAGAATTTAAAAATTCTGTTCTGTGCAAGGGAAACAGATTTCTGTGATTTTATGTAATTGTTTTCCTGAACTTTGTATTAGTATTCCTTTCATCCTGAAGGTGGACATTTCGGAGGCTCCCTCGTCGAAGCTGTATAGTCCAGGTAGCAGTGGGAGTCAGTGGGTTTGTAAACAAACATCCTCACACCCCACTTCCTGTAAAGACTCCATCCCATTCTCTCAGTTCCTCCGTCTCCATCGCATATGTTCGGATGAGGCCAACTTCAACAAGGGAGCCTCTGAAATGTCCACCTTCTTCCTCAACCGAGGTTTCCCCAGTTTCGTTGTCGACAGGGCCCTCAACCAGGTCCGAGCCATCTCCCGCACTTCCGCCCTCACCCCTTCTCTTCCCTCCAGCAACAGCGATAGGGTTCCCCTTATCCTCACCTCCCATCCCACAAGCATCGACATCCAGAAGATCATCAGACACCATTTCCACCACCTCCAGCGAAATGCCACCGCCAGACACAGATTCCCCTCCCCTCCCCTCCCTTGTCCACCTTCCGCAGGGACCGTTCCCTCCAGGGCACCCTGGTCCACACTTCCTTCACCCCCAACACCTGCCCACAGCCCTTTGGCACTTTCCCCTATAACCGGCAAAGGTGCAACGCCTGCCCATTTACCTCCTCCCTCCCCAGTATCCAAGGGCCCAAACGTATCTTCCAGGTGAAGCAACACTTCACCTGCACTTCCCAGAATCTAGTCTACTGCATGTGCTGCTCACAATGTGGTCTCCTGTACATTGGGAAAACGAAGCATAGACTTGGTGACCGCTTCGCAGAACATCTACGTTCTGCTCGCAAAAAAGACCCTGAACTACCTGTTGCCTGCCACTTCAACGCACCACCCTGCTCTCTGGCCAACATCTCTGTCTCTGGCTTGCTACAGTGTTCCAGCGAAGCCCAACACAAGCTGGAGGAACAACAGAGATAGTAGGAACTGCCGATGCTGGAGAATCTGAGATAAAACGTTGTGGAGCTGGATGAACACAGCAGGCCAAGCAGCATCAGAGGAGCAGAAAAGTTGACGTTTCGGGTCGAGACCCTTCTTCAGAAATGGGGGAGGGGAAGGGGATTCTGAAATAAATAGGGAGAGAGGGGGAGGCAGATAGAAGATGGATAAAGGAGAAGATAGGTTGAGAGGAGACAGACAGGTCAAAGAGGCGGGGTTAGAACCAGTGAAGGTGAATGTAGGTGGGGATTTCGGTGGGGGATAAGTCAGTCCAGGGAGGACGGACAGGTCAAGGGGGCGGGATGAGGTTAGTGTGTAAGAGATGGGGGTGGGGCTTGAGGTGGGAGGAAGGGTTAGGGAGGTGGGGACCAGCTGGGCTGGTTTTGGGATGTCGTCGGGGGAGGGGAAATTTTGAAGCTTGTGAAGTCCACATGGGAACCCTGCAACCCAAGGGTATCAAAGCGAAATATGAGATGCTGTTCCTGCAGCTTTCGGGTGGCATCATTGTGGCAATGCAGGAGGCCCAGGATGGACATGTCGTCCGAGGAGTTGGGGGGGGGGGGTGGGCAAGTTGAAATGGTTCGCGACTGGGAGGTGTAGTTGTTTGTTGCGAACTGAGCATAGGTGTTCCGCAAAGCGGTCTCCAAGCCTCCGCTTGGTTTCCCCAATGTAGAGGAGGCCACAACGGGTACAGCGGATGCAGTATAACACATTGGCAGATGTGCAGGTGACCATCTGCCTGATGTGGAAGGTCTTCTTGGGGCCTGGGATGGGGGTAAGGGGGGAGGTGTAGGGGCAGGTGTAGCATTTGCTTCGGTTGCAGGGAAAAGTGCCAGGGGTGGTAGGGCTGGAGGGGAGTGTAGAGCAGACAAGGGAGTCACGGAGAGAGTGGTCCCTCCAGAAAGCAGATAAGGCTGGGGAGGGAAAAATGTCTTTAGTAGTGGGGTCAGATTGCAGATGGCGGAAATGTCGGAGGATAACGCGTTGGATTCGGAGGTTGGTGGGGTGGTATGTGAGGACGAGAGGGATTCTGTTTTGGTTACTATAGCTGGTAGTGGGTGTGGGGGATGAGTTGCAGGAAATGCGGGAGACACGGTCAAGGGCATTTTCGATCACTGTGGAGGGGAAGTTGCGGTCCTTGAAAAATGAGGACATCTGGGATGTTCGGGAGTGGAATGGCCTCATCTCGGAGACGAAGGAATTGGGAATAGGGGATGGCCTTTTTACAGGAAGGTGGGTGGGAGGAGGTGTATTCTAGGTAGTCGTGGGAGTCGGTAGGCTTAAAATGGATATCGGTTTCCAGGTGGAGGCCAGACATGGAGACAGAGAGGTCCGGGAAGGAGAGTGAGGTATTAGAGATGGTCCAGGTAAACTTCCCGCTTGGGGACCCTCCAGCCCTCTGGACTCAATGTTGAGTTCAATAATTTTAGGACCTAAACTCTCCCACATCCCAGTCCCCCACCCCACACACCAGTCCTTGTTACTACATAGCCTGCTATTACACACCCTCTGTTGTTAGTCACTAACAAGTCCCCATTAACAACTACTCACCCTCCCAGCCTGATTGTTAGCAACTCCTTTGTCTGTCCAACTGTCTTTCTCTCTCTTTGGGCTCTGTCCTATCGTTTACTCCCTACCCCACCCACCTCCCTATTTTCTGCTTATAAACTGACGTTTTCCCAGCCACCATCAGTTCTGAGGAAGGGTCACCGGACCCAAAATGTTAATTCTGTTTTCTCCTTCACAGATGCTGCCAGACCTGCTGAGCTTTTCCAGCAATTTTGTTTGTGTAGGAACTGAACAATAACTGCGAGGATTCAGTAGAGTCTGTCATTCCCTCAAGCACTCTCGTTGCTTGCCTTTTAATGGAATTTGATGGAATTACATTGCTCTGTAATTGCTGGCATTATTACTTTCACAAACACTTGTAGCTAGGCCATTCAGTCTAACAGACTCATGTCAGTGCTTATTCTCTATAAAAGCCTCCTCTTAATCTTCTGTAGTGTGAATTACAATTTATATCATCTTCCAAAATTATTACTGACAAAGTAATCTCACTCAAACTTCTTGGTCATTTGAAACCAATCAG
Source organism: Ginglymostoma cirratum (assembly GCA_024137785.1). Classification (NCBI taxonomy): domain Eukaryota; kingdom Metazoa; phylum Chordata; class Chondrichthyes; order Orectolobiformes; family Ginglymostomatidae; genus Ginglymostoma; species Ginglymostoma cirratum. The sequence goes on from JAHRHZ010000098.1 coordinate 42,908,209, forward strand.
CCTGAAGGCTGACAAGTCTCCCAGGACTTGCAGCCTGCATCCTGAGGGCTTGGAAGTGGCTGCAGAGATAGTGGATGGGGTTGGTAGCAATGTTCCAAAATTTCCTAAATTCTGGAAAGATTCCAGAAAATTGGAAATCCACAAATGTAACTCCTCAGTTTAAGAAAGCACTACGACAGAATGAAGGGAATCAGGGGCCTGATAGCCATAGGTCTGTCATGGGAAATGTCATTATTAAAGAGGGAGTAGCAGGGTATTGGAAAATCATAATATAATTAGGCAGTGTCAACATGGCTTAGTGAAAGGGAAATCATGTTTGATATATTTATTAAAGTTCTTTGAGGGTGCAATAGGATGGATAAAGGGGAACTAGAAGATTAAATATGTTTGGATTTCCAAAAGTCTAAAAAAGTGTGACATAAGAGGTTAGTATATAAGGTAAGAGCTTATGGTATTAGTGACGATAGAGCATTGATATAGCACAGACAAAGCCTTTGCTAACTAATAGCAAACAAAGTCAGAATAAAGGAGTCATTTACAGCTTGGCAAACTACAGCTAGTGTACTGCCACAGGTATCAGTGCTGGGGCCTATACATTCTTCATCATTGACTTGGATGAGGGGGCCAAATGTAGTACAACTAAATTTGCTGATGATACAAGAACCAGAAGGAAAATAATTTATGAGAATACCAAGAAGCTGGAATGGGGATGAGAATAAGTCAAATGAATGACCAAAAATGGTGTATACACCACAAATGGGGTACTGCATGGTATATACTTGCATCACAGGTAGTTTGGAACAGATTCATTACATTGAGTGAGGGTTGAAGAGATAGGTTTATGAGAAAACGTTGAACAGATTTAGCCTATAGTTATTTAAGTTATAAGAAAGAGAAGCTATCTTATTGAAACACATGAAGATTCTAAGGTAGCATAAAGGGTAGATGAGAAACAAACAAAAACGAAATTGTTGGAGAAACTCAGCAGGTCTGGGAGCATCTTTGGAGAGAAATCAGAGTTAACATTTCAGGTAGAGTGACCCTTCCTCAGAACATTAAATGTCATAACATTTAAGGCTATGGGCCAACAGCTGGAAAGTGGGATTAGTGTAGATAGGTCATTGCAGACATGATGGGCTGAAGGGTCTCTTCTGCGCTTTACGACACCAGTCCATACAGTAGAGCATTCCATATTCTAACCATTATCTGGTTAAACATATTCCTTATGAAGTCTCACTTGATTTGTTAGTGACTCTTTATATTTATGGATCTTGGTTTCTAACTATAATTGGAAGTATTTTGCCTATGCCTACCCCACCAAACCCATTCATAAACTCAAGACCACTATTAAGTCACCCCTCAGCCTTCTCTGTTCTCTAGAAAAGATTCCCTTCTTATTCAATTTTTCCTATTAGCTATAAAATGTCAGTTCTGGTATCATTCTAGTGCATATTCTCTAATGCCTCTATAACATGGAGAACAGAATTCAGATATAGAAAGTCAGAAATCTACAGCACTACAAAGCATTTAATAGTATTTCAAATATGGTCTAACCAAAAATATGGTCTAAGGTGTGACATGTTCAACATAACATTCCTACTTTTCAACTTTCTACCTCTCAAAATGAACCCCAGGTGATTTGTTTGTTTTGGTTAAAAGAAATAGCTATTCTAACTCAGAACTGTTCTGAGGAAGGGTCACTGGACCCAAAACATTAACTCTGATTTTCCTTCACAGATACTGCCAGACCTGCTGAGCTTTTCCAGCAACTTCAATCTGATTTGTCGCCAACTTGCCTACTCCATTTGCCTACTTGTCCTGATTCCACATATCAGTCTACCGTGCAGTACCTTATCAAAGTTCTTTTGGATATTCAAATATTACATCCAAAGTATGACTCTTATCTGTCTGTTACCTCTTCAAAGAACTTAAGGTTACCCAAACATAATCTCCCCTTTTCAAATCCTTGAGATTATATCTTCAATTCATTTTAATTCTTCAAATGCTTTACTATTTCTTTTCACATTCCTTAAAAAAATTTAGTTTTGAAGTTACCTTTCTCTTGCTTCCTAACATTTTTGTCAGTGAATGGCTGAAGAGGCTCAAAGAGCTAAATGGCCTACTCCTTTTTCTCAGGTTAATTCCCCACTACTACATCCAACAGTGCTCCCTTTCTTGTAATTGAGTAACAGTCTTTACAGATGAGAAGGTGGTCATTCAGCTCCACCGAGTCCATGTTTGCTCACTGCATAGCAATACACTCAGTCATATAGACCTCACTATCCCTACTTCCATCAATGCTGTATATTTCCTTTAAAGGAATTTTTCATCACCATTTCTATCACCCCAAAAATGCACAATTCCAAGTCATTTTGATGCATAAAATATTCCCCTTCACAATTCCCCCTACATCTTTTGCCAAAACCTAAACCTGTGACCCTTGGTCTTTGTATCAACAACAAACAGGAACGATTTTTATTTGTTTCCATCCTAATTTAGTACATTGCTATTCGACTGTCAAGAACCTCTTTTGCTCCAAGGAGAACAACCCCAGCAATTCAAATCTTAGGTTGTAGCTAAAATCCCTCATTCCTGAAATCATTCTGGTAAATCTCCTCTGTACCCTTGCATTCTGTCACAGCTTGTAGTGACCAGACTGAAGGCAATACTCCAGTAATGCTCAGACCGTAATACACATTCAGTCAACCTCCCTGCTTTTGTATTCAAAGCCAATGTTTATAAACGACAGGATTGACACTTTGCCGAGTACTCTCTCAGTATATCCTACCACCTTCAAAGATATGCACACATAAACCCTCAGAGGTCTCTGTTTTTGAACACTCTTTGTACCAATAAGTCTACAATGCCTCTTCCAATTTCTTCCACCAAATTCACCTTGCTACTAAATTTTATCTACCATTTGTCTGCCAATTCTGCTAGCCTACATTCTGTTGCATAATTGATACCATCTTCACCATTTGTAAAATTGAATAACATCAGCATATTTTCTATATTTTCCATGTTATTTTGTATGTGGGAGTCCTGCAGGGGTTTAGGTGTACTTCATACATTTTAAAAGTAATTCCCTTAACCGTATCACTGCCTCTCCTTGCCAGTTTATTTCAGGTAGTTAAAATTTCATCACTGTTATTCTCCGGTCTTGATTAATTTCACATATTTGCTTAAGGAGGAAGATCGTAAGAACTACCGATGCTGCAGTCAGAGAAAACAGAGTGTGGAGCTGGAGGAACATGGCAGGCCAGGCAGCATCAGAGGAGCAGGAAAGCTGATGTTTTGGGTCAGGATCCTTCAGAAATGGGGGAGGGGGAAAGGGAGCTCTTAAATAGAGAGGGGGGTTGGGGCTGGGGTAGGTAGGTGGGATGGTGATAGGTGAGTGCAGGTAGGCAGTGGTGGGGATTGGTCAGTGAGGTGGGAGGAGCGGATAGGTGGGAGAGAAGACAAGCAGGTCAAGGAGGCAAGGATGAGAGGAGGGTTGGTCACGGAATGAGGCTGGAGGTGTGGAGATTTTGAAACTACTGAAGTCCACATTAAGACCACTGGGTTGTAGGCTCCCAAGCCAAATAAGAGGTGCTGCTCCTCCAGTTTCCAGGTAGCATCGTTGTGACACTGGAGGCGCCCCAGGTTGGACATGTCATCCAGGGAGTGGGAGGGGGAGTTAAAGTGGTTCGTGACTGGAAGGTGTTGTTGTTTGTCACAAACAGAGCGCAGGTGCTCTACGAAGCGGTCTCCGAACCTCCGCTTGGTCTCACCGATGTAGAGGCGGCCACATCGGGAGCAATGGATGCAGTAGGCCACATTAGTGGACGTGCAGGTGAACATCTGTCTAAAAGTGGAAGGTTGTTTTCGGTCCTTGACTGGAGGTGAGGGGGGAGGTGCAGGGGCAGGTGTAGCACTTCCTGCGGTTGCAGGGAAAGGTGCCGGGGCTAGTGGGGAGTGTGGAGCAGACGAGGGAGTCATGGAGAGAGTGGTCCCTACGGAAGGCAGATAGGGGTGGGGAGGGAAATATATCCTTGGCTGTGGGGAAACTTTACTAGTTCAAAATCTCCCCACCCCCAGCCTCATCCCACGACCAACCCTCCCCCTCATCCCCGCCTCCTTGACTGGTCTGTCTTTGCTTAAGTAGCGCTCGTTCCCTCATCTTTCCATGATTGAATAATTTACATTATTCCCCTCTGAATGATCCATTTTTTAATTTTAATTCATACGGACTTTTTTCCTAACTTGCAGCTAGTTTTGAAAGCAAAACTGAGAAACAGAACAATAAAACTCTTGGCAAGTCAACTGAATAGTTCATTTCTTTAATTTCCGAAGATAAAATAGGTTAACACTAATCAAGACCTCATTTTACTCAGCTCATAATTTGCTTTATTCTGGTCAATAAAACACATTGATTAGGCCACTTTTTGAATACTGCGTTCAGTTCTGGTCGCCCTGATATAGGAAGGATGTTGTGAAACTTGAAAGGGTTCAGAAAAGATTTACAAGGATGTTGCCAGGGTTGGAGGGTTTCAGCCATAGGGAGAGGCTGAATAGGCTGGGGCTATTTTCCCTGGAGCTTTGGAGACAGAGACGTGACCTTATAGAAGTTTATAAAATCATGAGGGGCATAGATAGGGTGAATAGCCAAGGTCTTTTGACAAGGGTAGGCGAGTCCAAAACTAGAGGATATATGATGCATATGGAATGAACTGCCAGAGGAAGCGGTAGAAGCTGGCATAATTACAACATTTAAAAGGCATCTGGATGGGTATATGAATAGAAGGGTTTAGAGGGATACAGGCCAAATGCTGGCAAATGGGACTAGATTAATTTAAGCCATTTGATCGACATGGTCAAGTTGACTGAAGGGTTTGTTTCCATGCTATACATCTGATTCTATATAGAATAAGAACAAAGATTTTTTAAAAGTTCAGTATAAAAAATTAGAATTTGTTTGCATACCAAAATTTGCAAAGTTTAAAAAAGTCTTCTTACAGGATTGACTTAGCTATCTTGTCTACCAGCATTTCTACTAGTTACTATTTGTCCTATCACACACTTTTGACTGGTCATTTCCAACTATTTTGGTGTTGTGTGGTGACTTTTAAAAGAGTCTCTCTTCAAAGACTTGTACAGATTTAAAATATCGTCAACCTTAAATTATTCTTTCAAACTCTTTTGGTTGCTACTGGATTCAAATCTCATCAAGGAACTGCCTGGAATAGTTAACCATATCAGACAAGGCTCGATTCAAAACCCATTTTAAGACTATTCATATGAAAAAACAACAGAATCTCAAACCATGCAAGTACATGCTCCATGATTCATATTTGGATATATGATTTAATTCAACTGCAAAAGAGTTGATCAGGTTAATTTGGTTTTACAGTCCAAACATTAAAGCATTCCTTGAGTTCAATAAAAGCAAAAGATCAATCAACTATAAAAACTGATCAGTACAGGCTGGCAATACCTGAAGAACAGGAAACCATCATCCATCCAATGCATGTATTCAGAGGATGTAGGTAGCACTGTGTGGGCCAGCTTTGAAACTGCAGGAAACTTTACTGGAGCGCTGTGCACATAGGTCCACCTCATTAAATAGGAGATTAATGAACAATGTTGCCAGAACTGGAAAAATCCAGCAATAAGGTAAAATTGGACAGGCTGGGGCTGTTCTCTTTGCAACAGACAAGGCTTAGGAAAGATTTGATTGATATATACAAAAATGTTAGGGGCCAGGATACAATGGATGGAAAGAGTCTACTTACCTTAGCTAAGAGATAAGAGACTAGAGGCACAGACTTAAAGTGATAATGTAGATTAAAGATTAGAGGGGAGATGAGGACAGAATTTTTCACCCCTGGTGCGTTAAGAATTTAGAATTCATTCCCCGAAAGGATAGTAGAGCCAGAAACCTGAGACACATTTGAAAGGCACAGAGTCATACAGCACGGAAACAGACCCTTCGGTCCAACCAGTTTGTGCCTACTATAATCCCAAACTAAACTAGTCCCACCTGACCACGCTTGGCCCATATCCCTCCAAACCTTTCCTATTCGTGTACCTGTTCAAATGTCTTTTAAACGTTGTAACTGTACCCACATCCGCTACTTCCTCAGGAAGTTCATTCCACATGCAAACCACCTTCTGTGTAAAACATTTGCCTCTCTTTTAAAATCTCTCACCTCTCACCTTAAAACTGTGCTCCCTAGTCTTGAAATCCCCCATCCTAGGGAAAAGACAACTACGGTGTTTTATAAAGCTCCTGGAAGACACTTTATTTACTCATTCACAGAATGAGGATGTCTCTGGCATTTATTGTCCTTCTCCAATTTCCCAGAGGGCAGCCCAGAGTCAACCACACTGGCTGTGGGTCTGGAGTCACACGCCAGCCAGACCAGGCAAGGATGGCAGATCTCCTGATGGAAATCCAGATGAGTTTTCCCCCAATCAATCAGAAGTGGTTTCATGGCCATCTACAAAAGTACCTCAAGTCTTGTAACCTGCATGGCTATGGATCAAATGCAGGACATTGAGATTAATTTTTGTGGCTCATTTTTCAGTTGGCATGGATACGATGAGCAGAGTGGTCTTTATCAATGCAATAAACTATCTATGATTTGATTCCCATTCCCCAGATACCTTTGGACTGAGAGGTCTGTTGGCCACTTCAGAGGACAGTCATTTAGAATGGGCAGTTAAGAGTCAACCACATTGCTCTGGGTCAGGAATTACAAGTAGGCCAGATAAGGTTGGCAGATTCCTTTTCCTAAAGGGCATTAAATGGGCTTTGCAGCAATGAAAATTGTCACGTCATTACTTATGGTACTAGATTTCTTAATGTATTTTAAATTACATCAGCTGCTTTGGCTATTGTGCCCCAGAGGATGAGACTGAACTTCAAGTTTACCACATCATTCTGATCATCACTACATCACATCTGCCCCTGAAGTTTATATGCTGCATACTTTGCTGGACACAGTGATTGTTTTGGCTGACTGTAAATGAGATCACTCATAGAGTCTACTGAAGGTAACAAAGAAAGCAAAAAAAAAAAAAAAATTGTACATTAATTGACACATTGTCAATTGAAGAGTTTCACAAAATTCCACATTGCTAATAAACAAATAATTTAATTTAACCGAAATCACTCCAAATTAATGGGCATGAATTGTAATTTGCTTTTATTACCTGCTGCTTTTCTTGTGTAAGTGCATCAAAGAGTTTCTCAGTCTCTCCTAGTGCCTCCATTCTTGCTTTGTATGTCAGTTCTGTCTCATAGGGAGTTTGTAGCATTGGAATTTTCTTCTCTTTCTGGAGAAAAGTGGTCATCTTGTCTTCCCAACCTGGACGACTAGTAACAGACCCCAGCTTCACCGCATTTAATACAGAATCTGAAAGTGTTTCAACTTGAAACTTAGCATGAACACAATTCGTTGAATTTCGTACTGCTGCAAAAAAGTTTCATACTTTTTAAAAAATGAAGTTAAAATAAATCTATTTTCTTAATTTTGCAATTCTGCAAAATATTTCAAATAATTTTACGTTCTATATGGCTACCTTTTGTATTTTCAAGTGGTAGGAACTGAAGTCTCTTTCTTGGGCTTGAACTGTGAGATGGGTCTGAATTTGGAAGCTCCATTCCATCCAAGTTTACGTCAAACCTAAGAATAAAATGATGCATTCTGAAAACAACGATTCTCTGAATAACTAAAAACCCTCTGCAGAATGCTAATTTTGTTCCAAACTCAGCAGGCTAGATACACAGAAATTAGAACACCTCAAGCCAATTCAATACCATTATTATGGTAATCCAGGTGTTGTTTAACCAGGCCCAAATCAATTTCCTGATAAAACACTAACCAAATTGTTAACACTGAATGTTAAGCTAGGTTATGAAAATGTGTAATGTTATATTTGGAGTTTCTCTGCCAAAATCATATTCATGTGGCAGTCATATTCTTAGGTGCTCTGTAGACTACATGTCAACAACAAATCCATTATTGTTTTGGCATGAAGCAATGTTGAACACTGTCTACGAATTAGTGGACTATTTATCTCTCAGTTGCTCAAGCATATTCCAATACGAGCCAACTTGACCTTGCTACCTGACAAAAATCAAAAGAACTGCAGATGCTGGATCTCTGAAACAAAAACAGAAATTGCTGGAGACCCTCAGTAGGTCTAGCAGCATCTGTAGAAAGAAAACAGAATCAGAAAGCAGAACTGAAGGCGGCTCACTAGACCTCAAATGTTAACTTTGTTTCCCTCTCATTGAATGGCGCCCAACCTGCTGAAGTTCTCCAACAATTTCTGCTTTTATTTCCTTTCTGACACTTGTGTTTTTGTCTGTATGTTTAACTGCAGAAGGTTTACTGGTAATTTAGGGCAAGTGCTAAATGACAAAATATGCATTAACAACTGTAACAATTGTACAGTGTAGGTAATACTTTACTGCTTCCAACCAAGTGTTGTATACAATATTTGCCATATAAAAGCACAACTGCAAGTTAAAGATGGAGCATTGTCACTTAAGTGAAGTCATTAATCAAACACTAGGTTTACAAACGAAAAATACAAATATGCTATACAGAAAAGCAAATGTGAAAATATTTTCAGTAAAATTAACCAATGGCAATATCGTTTTAAAAACAGACACAGTGAAACAGAAATACCTTGTTACAACTGCCAGGAAATAAAATGAATCTCAATTGTCCAAATTGTTCCGTGCTGTTAATGTCTCTTTGCCGATGACAATTAGAATAAATGCTCTATGGCATTCTAACTTGTTAAACATTTTAAAACGTATTTTAAACATTAATATTAATCAGCGTTAATTATATCTTGTAATATTTTGTTAATGGGTAGAACATCAAAAAGGGTTTAATCTCTGGATGAAGGCACGTTCAAACAAATGCCTTTGAACAGCATCTCCAGCTCTGCACACATCCTGTAGTGTTCATGTTGCACAGAAAAGCCCTGATATCTTGTTATATGATTAAGAACTCATGGAAATTGACCTGTTATGCTTAAATTTAAATTCAACAATGGAGAGCATTACCTTGTCACCAAGTTTTCTTCTTTGCCTAGGAGATGATTAAACCCAGGAGACAGGTTCTCCTTAGGACAGCGCTTGGGACTGGACTTAGCAGACAGCGATGTTAGCAAAGTGTTCCTTTTAGCTGCGAAAGAAGAAAAAAGAAAATCAGTATTTGAACTTGGGTTCTAAAATTAATCAGCTGAGTTATTGGCATTTTCCAGGAGGAGAAAAAGAACAAGTGAACAAGTAATAAACATATGAGTGATAATTTTTAAAATGCCACTTCCTTCTGTGAAATTATTTCCTATCTTCAGTGTCCAGGTCCTGGTATCTGTTGCTCATAGGTTAGGAAAGTGACTTGTTGCCAGCATGTTACGTCCCACAGCTGAACGTCAAAAGATGCCACTGGCAGCAATGATTTTCACAGTTCACAACACACTTTTTCCAAGTGCCTCACAAAACTGGGTGAGCTGTCAGGAGGATGCAGAGATGCTTCAGTGTGATTTGGACAACTTAAGCAAGTGAGCAAATGCGTGAGAAATGAAGTATAATGCAGATAAACACAAGGTTATCCAATTTGAAAGCAAAAACAGATTGACAGGTTATTAACTGGCAATACATCGGGAAAAGGGGGAGGTGCAATGACACCTGGGGTGTCCTTGTACACTAGTCGCTGAAAGTAAGCATGCAAGCGCAGCAAGCAATAAAGAAGGCTAATAGTATGTCAGCTTCACAGGGAGAGAATGCAAGTACCGAACAAGGCTGCCTTGCTGAAATTCTACAGGGCTTTGATGAGACTGCACTTCGAGTACTGAGAGCAGTTTTGGTTTTCTTAACTGCGGAGGAATGTTCTGGATATGGAGGGTGTAGTGACTGTAATGAGGTCAGCCAGCTGGACCTCACAGAATATGAGCTTTCTGATTGGACCACATTAACTGTCCCAAACAGGGAGCCCTGGCTTACATAAAAAAACTTACACTCCTGACACTCTAGTGCCAGACTCTATACGAGGCAGTACTATAGTCAAGGACTGTTCACATGCAAATTAAGAGTGCATTGGTGGCTGGATACCAGCCTATGTAGAGTTATTTCAGAGGGACAGCAACAAAGGTTTACCAGACTGATTCCTGGGATGGCAGGACTAATGTATGGAGACAGAATGGATCAGTTAGGACCACGTTCACTGGAGTTCAAAAGAATGACTGGGGTATTCCCTGAAAATCAATAAAGATCTAACAGGATTAGACAGGGTAAATAGACCAAGGATGTTCCCATTGATTGGGGGGTCCAAATCAAGGGATCACAGTCCAAGCCCATAGAATTAAGCATTTAGGATCAAGAGGAAGAGAAATTTCTTCACTCAGTGGTGAGCCTGTGGAATTCTCCACCACAGAAAGCAGTTGAGGCCAAAACATTAAATGGTTTCAAGGAGGAGTTAAATACAGTTCTTTGAGCTAAAGAGATCAATGTGCATGGGAGAAAGTGGGGCAGGGTACTGAGTTTGATGATCAGCCAATATCATATTTAGCGGCACAGCAGGCTCAAAGGGCTGAATGGCCTGTTCTTGCTCCTATTTTCAATGTGTCTATGTCAGCAGCAAGTAGAGCAGGTCTAAGTTTTTATTTCATAAATACACAAACTCATAACACTATGCACAAACACCAAATAAAGTAATGCAAATATCCTAATTTAAAGAGCCGTCATCATTACTGATAGTAGGAAAGCAAAGATAAAATGTAATGCTCCTCATTCTTTAAATATCAAAGATTTACTCCATCTATCCAGAATGTCTGCCTATTCATTCCATCATAAAGCTTCAGTAGCAAATGTGAATTTCACTTTGTTCCCTCACCCAGAAAGCTGGTTTAGTTTTGGCAAATGATGGAAAAAGCCCAAGAACTGTCTTCAAACTAAGGATCACCCAGATAGCTACCTCCATCTCCCTCTCCTTCCACATGCTCTCAGCCCTTAATCTCCCTACTTTTCTCCTTCTACCTAACTCTTATTGTTTCGCATTTCTTTATCCTGCTGTCTTCTCCAAGCTGAAGTCATCCATGAGAACTACTTACTGCTGAATTGCATGTTTCTGCAATCCTATTCAAAACTTCCTTTTCTAGTCATGTTATTTGATGATATCACTGAGTATTGATGAAAAAAAGAGACGTGTCATCAAAGCTTTTCATCTTGCTGTTATTAGAACAGAAGTAATAATACCAAATTTAAAAGTGAACAATATTACTATATGATGCAATAATCATGTATTTTCTTTCCTGACCCTTTCCCTTTCCACAATTTCCAATCACCCTCACTCAAAATCTCACATTCAATCATCCAACTTTGTCAATTATTGTTCCAGTTCCAACTTCTCTTTCCTCCCCAGGATCTTTGAATATATTCTCACCTTCCAGCTGTGTCCATGTGTACTGAAACACATCCCTTTCCAGCTTTTAGACTGCAATATGACTAAAACACCCACTGTAGAATTCACAAGTGGAATCTCTGTCGCTCCTTGACACCTTCATAATATTTATGGAAGTGAATCATATATTCCTCTTCTAATAGCTCTGCTCCACATGATTGTCCTTGCTGACAGAAATGTATTCAGACAGAAACGTACTAAGAGTTTGCTAGAACTACAAAGAAGCCGTCACCTCAGAAGGCCACCCAGGTTGATAGGGTTGTTAAGAAAGCGTACGGTATGTTAGGTTTTATTGGTAGAAGGATTGAGTTTCGGAGTCATGAGGTCATGTTGCAGCTGTACAAAACTCTGGTGTGGCCGCACTTGGAGTATTGCGTACAGTTTTGGTCACCACATTATAAGGAGGACGTGGAAGCATTGGAAAGGGTGCAGAGGAGATTTACCAGGATGTTGCCTGCTATGGAGGGAAGGTCTTATGAGGAAAGGCCGAGGGACTTGAGGCTGTTTTCGTTAGAGAGAAGAAGGTTAAGAGGTGACTTAATAGAGACATACAAGATAATCAGAGGATTAGATAGGGTGGACTGTGAGAGCCTTTTTCCCCGGATGGTGACGGCTAGCACGAGGGGACATGGCTTTAAATTGAGGGGTGATAGATATAGGACAGATGTCAGAGGTAGATTCTTTACTCAGAGAGTAGTAAGGGCATGGAATGCCTTGCCTGCAACAGTAGTAGACTCGCCAACTTTAAGGGCATTTAAATGGTCGTTGGATAAACATATGGATGATAATGGAATAGTGTAGGTTCGATGGGCTTCCGATTGGTTTCACAGGTCGGCGCAACATCGAGGGCCGAAGGGCCTGTACTGCGCTGTAATGTTCTATGTTCTAAGGCCCTTATCTGTCATTCTCTGCTCTTTTAAACTGAAAGGAAAGCTTGTTTTACATTACCCCCATCAAACCCTCCCAGGAAAGTTACAGCACAGTGTTAAGTACAGAATAAAGCTTCCCCTACACTTCTAAATTGGGAAATATGTACAGTGGTAACAGCCATCTCTATTCTTTGTCTTCACCACTCTCAACTTGTCAATTATCAAACCTATTGTCCGACATAAAATATTGGATGTGTCACAATTTCCCAGATAAACAATGGGAAGGATGCAGTCACTGCCTCTGAATCAAAATTACAAATTCTGCCCTTTTCTCACAGACTCCATTTTCCCCTTTGTCAGTTCCCATACTGACCATATGGTTAGCAATATTGACATCCTGTTCAACTCGGAGCAAAACTTGAAACGCCAACTCATCCCTAATGTGATTTTGGGTCCAAGACAATAATTTTACCTGATGCAGCAAGACTTGGGTTATCTTTCATAAAGTAAGAAACTAGATGTGGATATTATGGCATTGAAAAAATCCAATACTCAGTTACCACTACTCGCTTTTATGTGTAAATATTACATTCATAGGCACATCAAGTCTAAACACCATGTAGTTAGATTAAAACTGAACAGCACATTTCTCGCGATGTGCCATGTTTCATGTGATCCCAGGAGAAGATGGGCCATGCGGCCAGTATAATTTCCAGTTCAAATGCTATGATACAATGATCATATCATGAGCATGTTCCTCAAAAGGTATAATAACATACTGACCATGAGACATAATACAACCTGCATGACTTTTCATTAAACATCACGATTACTTATCTCCTAAACACTGCCTACTGCCATCCTTTTGGCATTGACACTCTATTACTTGGCCTTGAGATCTGAGATTACATTATACTAATTCTTTTCACTTGCTGTACGACCATAACACACAGGAACAGGAGAAGGCCATTTCAGCCGCTTGAGCCTGCTCTGCCATTCAATAGGATCATGGCTGATACGGCACTTCCCCCATGTTCACTTTCCTGCCCTTTCCCCATAACCCTTAATTCCCCTACTGATCAAGAATCTGTCTCAGCATTAAATATACAAGGACTTTGCCCCATAGCTCCTTTTAGCCAGGAGTTCCAAAGGATCAACCCTCCGGGAAAAAAATTCTCCTCACCTCATGGTGCCCCTTCATTCTGAGACGATGCTCTCTGCTCCTAAACTCTCCCATCCTCTCAGCATTTACCCTGTCAAGTTTCAATAAGATCACCTCTTATTCTTCTAATGAGTACAGTCCTAATTCGCTTGATCTTCGCTCATAAGATAATCCCTCCATACTGGAGATCATCCCGGTGAACCTTTTCTGAACTGCCTCCAATTAAACAATATCTTCCCTTAAATAAAAGCACCAAAACTGCTAATAGTACTCCAGATGTTGTCTCACCAGCACCTTGTATAGTTGCAGTGAGACTTCCTTGGTCTTATACTCTAAACCCCTTGAAATAAGGGCCAACATTCCATTAGCTTTTCTGATTACCTGCTGCATCTCTGTGCCAACTTTCTTTGCTTCCTGCCGACGTACCCGGAGTCCTTTACATTGCAGCTTTCTGCAGTTTTTCTCCATTTAAATAAACTGTTCTCTCATTCTCCCTTCAAAAATGAACAGCTTAACATTTTCCCACCTCATACTCCATTTGGCAACTTTTTGCCTCCCTACTTAACCTACCAATATCTCTGTAAATTATCCGTATCCGTCTCACAACCTGCCTTTCCACCTACTTTTGTGCCATCTGTCAATGTGGATACAGTAGATTGACTTGGAGGAAGCAAGCCATTAATATATATATTGTAAGCAGTTGCACTACCAAACACTGATCCTTGTGGAACCCCAATGGTCACATGTTGCCAACCTGAAAAAGAAACCCAGATCTTTAGTCACTGTTTCTCATTCGTGAGCCAATTCCCTATCCATGTCAATATACTACCTTCAACACCATGGGCTTTTACTCTACAACTTAGTCTTTTATGATGTAACTTGTCAAACGTCTTCTGGAAATAAAATTACAACACATCTACTGTTACAGATTACATATTACCCTGTATCCACTCTGGTTGAGACTTCCTCAAAAAAATTTATCAGACACAATTTCACCCTCTCATCCATCACACTCCTTCAAATCGCATTTGAAACATGTGCTTCACAGATCAACCATGTTAGCCAAAGCATCTTACAGTATTCTAGATTTCTCTGCTGTTTGGCTAAATGGTTGCACTCCCAAGCGAATTCAAATACTGTAGGTTTAAATATTGTTATCTCTTGTGTGCATACCGCACACAAAGTAGATCTGTGTTTGCAAATGTTTCAAATGAACAAAATAAAGTATAGTCACTTGCTAGTTCATTTCTCCGGGCAATATCTTGACCAGAGTCAGAACCTGGTTTAAAATTTAGACAAAGTCTGGCCATTACATGTCAGTCATAATCTAATTGGTGCATTCTTTATGGCACTGTCTCGACCAAACAATCAGCACTATCCTTCCAAATAGCATAAACATTGTTTTCCTTCATATCGAACTTCTTGTAAGTTGTCCTAAGAAGTGCAAGACAAAAATCTTTGACAAAATGAGTCTTTTTTTCAGTAATGCTCAAGTTCTGTATTACAACTATTGGAAGACTACATTGTGAAATCACATTGCACATAAACCAAAAGTGAGATTTTAATGAAAACAGAATCTTGAATTTTGCACTTTACCACTGGACTTTTGGCATAAGTGACAGAAGCCAATATGGGAAAAGTTGTTAGAGAGGTTAACAAAAATGGAGCACAAAAAATAGTCAACAATCAAACTTGAAAACATTTGAAGAATTCAGAGAAATGTTTTTACTTGGTGTAGAAGTGGGTGTTGGCCTCCGGTTTGAAGGGGGTACAGAAGACGATCTTTGACCTGAGGGAGAACGACTACTTTTTGATCTGGTTCGACCCGCAACAGAATCCTCAGATTTGTCTCCACAGTAACGGGCGTCTGCAAATCCTACGGTCTGTTTGCGATGCAAGAATTCTGATAAAAACAAATGAATAAATGACATGCCTGGCTAACCGGACAGAGTTTCAGATCTGAACATTTTTTTAAGCTTCCCCAATGATTGCGCTGTCAAACTGAGCTGGACAATCTAGAAATGTCATGAGTTAGTCTCGGTTTCCGATAATTTATCTTAGTCATTGCAGTACAATTGCCCTCTCTCACTGGAATAAAACTGCTCCTGTTGACTACTTGGTTACCCTGTTGGCAAGAGCATGCATGAGGGCACGGGTTATTTATAATAAAGAAGGAGGTTCTCAGCCCATTGAGTGCATGTCTGCTTCCTGCCAGGGCAACTCAGTCATTCCTATTGCCTGCTTAATCCCCATGGCCCTGTAAATTTTTTCATTCGACTACCATCCAAGTTCTATTTGAAATCATTGATTGTTTCCCCATTCACCTGCTTTGCGGACAGCAAGTTCTACATCTTTACCACTCGCTGTATTAAACAAAAAAAAAAGGCTTTCTCTCATTCCCCCTGCATCTTTTACCCAAAATTCTAAAGCCATCTCCAAGCATGGTATAACCACCTGTAGGAAGGGTTTTTCATCTGCCATCTAAATGTGGTTTTTATTCTTGTACACTGAGGAGAACTACCCCAGCCTTTCCAATCTAATTTTAACTAAAATCTCCTTCCTGGAACATTTCTGGTAAATCTCCTCGTCAGCTTTTCAATAATCTTCATGTCTTGGCTGAAATGTCGTGACCTGCGGCATAACCAGAGTCCGATACTACTCTACATAACTTACTTGTTTTGGTACTCAACACCTCCACTTATCAAGCCCAAGATCTCTCATGGTTTGCTAACTACTCTCTCAATATGTCCTCCCAGATTCAAACATTGATGCACATGTACTCCTGCATACTCTTTAGAATTGTTATTAAGGCTATATTGTCTCTTCTGGCAAAAAGAACACCCAGCTTTGGCTAAAGGCCACTCTTGATCCCACCCTCGGCTAAAGGTTGCCTCCAATCCGAGCCTTGGCAAAAGCCATTTCAGTCCCTCTAAAAGCTCTCGCAGCAACTTCCTCATTGTTTCCACCTAATTACTTTGCTGCTCCTCCACTCACAGGTTGCTTCTCTCCTCTGATCATTGCTGATAGGCTCATTAAAGCAATAGACGCATGGGAGAACCAGTCTGCGATTGGAATAGCAGTTCCTTCCAATTCCTTCCACTCTTTTTACCGGAACAGCTTTTCTCAAATTGGTCACTCGAGCAAATTTTCCTGACAGATTTGAGGCTTTCACAGGTGAATTCAATCTTGAGATGAAAATAGGTCATTTGGCCTTTGACCTTGCTCCACTTGCCAATAAAGTCATGGCTGATCTGATTGAGATCTCAATTCCATTTTATTGTTCATCTCTAATGACCCTTCACTCCCATGTCGATCAAAAAGAGAGAGAAAAATGTTCCCACTCATGAAATAATCGAGAATGAGAAGCACGTAAGTAATCTCAATAAAAGAAGCAGAAATGCTGTGAGGAAAAGCTTTTTCATGCAGAAGGTGGTTAGGGTTCCAAATATATTGCCGGACTGTGTGTGGAAGCAGGTTCAATTGTGGTTTTCAAAAAAAGAATTAGATGATTATTTGTAAAGGAACATTGAGCTGGATTTACAGGGAGAAACAGGAGAATTGTAGTAGGTGAGCTGCCCGTTCAGAAAGCCAGCGAAGACACAATGGATTAATTTTCTGCACTGCCACAATTCTGTGATTCTGAAAGTGCAACAAACTCAGTCTTGAATAATTTTAATGACCCAGACTCCACTGCTGCCTTGGGAAGAGTATTCCACAGACTAGCCACCCTCAGAAAAAAATCTCCCAGTTTCGTTTTAAAAGCAAGGCCACTTATTGTTGAATAGTACTCCAAACACGGGCAGTCTCACCAAATCCCTGTACAACAGCAATAAAGTTTCCCAACTTTTACATTCCATTCACCTTGCATTAAACACCAACATTCTATATGCCTTTTTTTCCTGTTGTACCTGCAATGTTGTACTTGTTCTGGTGCATAACAGCCTGGTATGGCACTGCTCTGCCCAGGACTGTAGGAAACTAGAGAAGGTGGTGTGCACAGTCCAGGCCATCACAGAAGCCAACCTCCCATCCATGGACTACTTTAACACAGCTCGCTGCCATGGAAAGGCGACCAACATTATGAAAGGCAACCAACATTATGAAAGACTCATCGCACCCCAGCAACAACCTCCTATAACCTCTTCCGTCAAGCAGAAGATACAGAAGCCTGAACACACGTATGAGCAGATTCAGGAACAGCTTCTTTCTGGCCGTAAACAGACTGTTGAATGGACTCTAGCCTCAAATAACGTGACCTGCAATGTAATCTGTATGCCTCTAAGTCCTTTTGATCTGTACATTCTTTGCTTGCTGTGATCTGCCTGTACCGCTCATAAACAAAACTTTTCACTATATTTCGGTACACATGACAATGAATCAATGAACTTTATGATTCAGTGACACATCTTCTCTAAGCATTTTCACTCTATCCATTGTCTCAGCTACCTTTCCTTCAACCAACATTTTGTCAAACTTCTCTTCTCAAGAAGCACAGACACAAGTAATTCAGTAGTCTAGCTTTACCATGCACATCTACATGTACATCATCTGCTTCGTCCTTAATAGGATCCACTATACCTCCCATTGTTTAAATGCTGGTTGAAGATTTTCAGGTTTCCTTTCATGTTGACTGCCATTCTATTCTAAACTCTTTTTGCCAGTCTTATTTTCCTTTTCTCTTCCTTTATCATTTTATTGTATTTGACCTGATTTTCACTTCAAGAACTTACCTATACACCCTCCTTTTCTGCTTCGTCATAATCTCTAACTCCCACACCAGCCAAGAAGGCCCGATTTTCACCCTCTTCCCTTTTGCCCTTTCTGGAATGTACTAGTCTGTATCTGAAGCGTCTCTCCCTTAAAATTATTCGCTCCACTACAGCTCTTTTCTCTCACTTGGTAAGATTAAGATTAGATCTATTGTAATGCTCCACAATCAAAATGCCTTGAAGGATGGAAGATGGCTCTGTGTAGTGTCAGAACAAAATGATTTACAGTAGGGGTACAGTTTCATAGGACATTAGAGACAGCACCTTTAGTTGATAAGGCTGCAGAAAAGTGGGTTTTGTTTTGATGTATAAAATATAAAAAGGAAACTTAAAACCATAATTAGGTTTGAATATTGCATAAAGTATCGGGCTCTGCATTAGGTTATTCAGACTTTGGGCAAATTGTAATGCAGGCAAATTGTAATTGATAAGGTGCCTCACGGGAGGCTGCCAAGTAAGGTGAGGGCCCATGGTGTTCGAGGTGAGGTACTGGCATGGATTGAGGATTGGCTGTCTGACAGAAGGCAGAGAGTTGGGATAAAAGGCTCTTTTTCGGAATGGCAACCGGTGACAAGTGGTGTCCTGCAGGGTTCAGTGTTGGGGCCACAGCTGTTCACTTTATATATTAATGGTCTGGATGAAGGGACTGGGGGCATTCTGGCCAAGTTTGCCGATCGTACGAAGTTGGGTGGACAGGCAGGTAGTACGGAGGAGGTGGGGAGGCTGCAGAATGATTTAGACAGTTTAGGAGAGTGGTCCAGGAAATGGCTGCTGAAACTCAACGTGAGCAAATATGAGGTCTTGCACCTTGGAAAAAAGAATACAGGCATGGACTATTTTCTGAACGGTGAGAAAATTCATAAAGCCGAAGTACAAAGGGATCTCGGGAGTGCTAGTACAGGATTCTCTAAAGGTTAACTTGCAGGTTGAGTCTATGATTAAGAAAGCGAATGGAATGTTGTCATTTATCTCAAGAGGGTTGGAATATAAAAGCAGTGATGTGCTTCTGAGACTTTATAAAGCTCTAGTTAGGCCCCATTTAGAATACGTGTCCAATTTTGGGCCCCACACCTCAGGAAGGACATAGTGGCACTGGAGCGTGTCCAGCTGAGATTCACACAGATGATCCCTGGAATGGTAGGCCTAACATACGGCTGAGGAACGGCTGAGGATCCTGGGATTGTATTCATTAGAGTTTAGAAGGTTGAGGGGAGATCTAATAGAAAGGGTGGACGCTGGGAAGTTGTTTCCGTTAGGTGGGGATACTAGGACCCGTGGACACAGCCTTAGAATTAGAGGGGGTCAATTTAGAACAGAAATGAGGAGACATTTCTTCAGCCAGAGAGTGGTGGGCCTGTGGAATTCATTGCCACGGAGCGCAGTGGAGGCCGGGACGTTGAATGTCTTCAAGGCAGAGATTGATAAATTCTTGATCTTGCAAGGAATCAAGGGCTATGGGGAGAGTGCGGGTAAGTGGAGTTGGAACACCCATGATTAAATGGTGGAGTGGACTCGATGGGCCGAATGGCCTTACTTCCACTCCTATGTCTTGTGGTCTTAGGTGCACTAGAATACTGCTTAGTATGAGGAAAAAAAACTGGTGACAAAAAGGTTGAACAATATCGTTCCAACAAACAAAAAGGAACCAGGAAGAGTATGGGTTGACTTGACAGAAGTGTTTAAAATGCTAAAAGAAAAAGACATGTCTGTCCCTGTTGGTTAGTGTCAACCAGAAAGACAGAGAGGTAGGTATGTTATCACAACATAAATCACAAAAGCAAGCCACTTAGAAATTGATTAATCTTTGGACAACATTGCAGGTCCTTAAAAGGTGTGAGAATTTAAAATTCTGAGACAACAGGAGACTGGATGAAAATCCACCTCAAAGGGAAAACCAGCACAATTAAACTTTGTTTTGTGAAATAATAGTCCAAAATCAAATCTCATGCTTTACAAGAGTACACCCCAGGAAAGTATCTATGACAACATCAGAGAGAAGATTCTCAGTTCAAAAAAGGTTTTCAGACCTGCTGCTGATAGGGAGTCCAGGCAACCTGCAATTGCCTTAACTGGTGAACTAGTGGGGAACACGAAACCTTATCTCATTCTCTCTCAAAACAATGCTCTGCATGCAGAGCCCACCTTTATAAACACCTTCAACTCTTCAACTACAGAAGCCATTGCAGCTATTAAATTCTGACGTCAAAAGCTTTCAACCACATTCGTCTTCGGAATGTGAACCCACAAGCAAGCAGCAGGCCTACAAAGATAATAGACTAATTTGATTTGCAACTTTATAATATCTTTCAGTTTACCTATCTTTAATCTTTGTATTTTACCTAATATTTTTACACTGAACTTACAGCAATAGTTGTGTAATAAACTATCCTTTGTCCTTATTTAAAACTAAAGTTTTTCTGGTTAGTTTTAAATTGGACATTGAAATTCACAGTTCACAAGCTGCATATGCACTTAGTATGGTCATGACATATACAATACACCAACTGACAACTTAATCTGCAACCTGTGCTTCTGTTTTTATAGTACTGTTAGTCCACAATTCAATTCAATTCAATTCAAAGAACTCATTCACTCATAGTAACATTACAATATATTGCCATGCATCACAAGAAAGAATTGCACGAACATCTAAATGAATAGAAACTCAGTTACTAGGATACTGTGAAAAAAGCAGCATAAAAACACAAACATAAGATGGGCCTTACTTGTAGCATCGCCTACTTCTGAGACATCACGCTTTGGTTCTTCTGCTTCCCAGCTTTCAGATACATTTCTGGCATCAAGCTTCTGTAATGCTTTGAGAATAGGAGGAATAGGCTCGTTCAAACCATTTAAAGGATCTCGCTGGTTAAAAGGGTTATCCTTCTCTGGGGGAGAATGGTACCTAAGCAAATCAACAACAGTAAAAGGATTCACTTCTAAGTACCACTTATGCTTCTGTAATCCCTCTGGTATAGTTGGGAGGTTAAAACTATTGCAAATATCAAAATTTATTTGAAGTACAATAATAAAAACAATACATTTATGCTACAAGTCACAGCTCCCAGGAGGAGTATTTCTGGGCTTACTGTTACAAGTGAGAACAAAGGACAAAAGATTTCAGTGAACGTGACTCAAGATTCACAGCAACGTGGTTGAACTCTTAACAGCTTCTTGGCAATAAGGGATTGGCAAAGAATATTGGCCAAGACAGTAAAGCCCAAATCCCATGAATGAATTAGAAAAGTTAAATTTCACATTCAATGTGAAGATGAAAAACTTGGGTCTAAAACGTGTGTTAAAGACAATTTGAAAGATATAAAGACAGGTGGCGAAAATAAACCAGAAACGTCAGTTAAAAATATAGTAGAGCAGTGGGAGGCATTTAAGGAGCTATTTTGTAAACCTCAAAGATATCATGGTGAAAGAAAGCCCCCATTGAAGAATAAATGCTTCATGGTTAAATTAACTGGTTAGTATGCTACCAAATCGAAAGAAAAGCTAAATATTGCTGTAAAGGTTGGAAAAATTTTAGAAACCTTAGATGTTGAGAAGAAAAGGGAGGAAATAGAATATAAACAGTAAACTAGCAAGAATGGTAAAAATACTTAGTAAAATCTTCTGCCAGTATATTCAAAAAAATGTACCTAAATTAAACATCAGTCTCTTATGGAGTGAGATTAGAGAATTAGTAATGGGAAATAAGCAAAGAGCAGCGGTTTTTAAAATGTATTTTGCATCTATCTTCACAACAGCAGACATAAAAGTAGCCCGATAATAACAGCAGAAAATCCATTGAAATGGAGCAAAATAAACAGGATTATTAAAGGTAACAAGGTGCAGAGCTGGATGAACACAGCAGGCCAAGCAGCATCAGAGGAGCAGGAAAGCTGACATTTCGGGCCTAGACTCTTCTTCAGAAATGGGGGAGGGGAAGGGGGTTCTGAAATAAATAGGGAGAGAGGGGGAGGCGGACAGAAGGTGGATAGAGGAAAAGATAGAACATAGAACATAACAGCGCAGTGCAGGCCCTTCGGCCCTCGATGTTGCGCCGACCTGTGAAACCAATCTGAAGCCCATCTAACCTACACTATTCCATTATCATCCACATGTTTATCCAACGACTATTTAAATGCCCTTAAAGTTGGCGAGTCTACAACTGCTGCAGGCAAGGCATTCCATGCCCTTACTACTCTCTGAGTAAAGAATCTACCTCTGACATCTGTCCTGTATCTATCACCCCTCAATTTAAAGCTACGTCCCCTCGTGCTAGCCGTCACCATCCGAGGAAAAAGGCTCTCACAGTCCACCCTTTCCAATCCTCTGATCATCTCAGTCGTTTCAGCGGTGGGAGTCCAGAAGGAGGCACGAGGGCAGCCTGGGAAGGTAAGCTTTAAGTGTATAAAAAAAATAGGTGGACAGGAGACAGACAGGTCAGAGAGGCAGGGATGGAGCCAGTAAAGGTGAGTACAGGTGGGGAGTTAGGGAGGTGATAGGTCAGTCCAGGGAGGACGGACAGGTCAAGGGGGGCGGGATGAGGCTAGTAGGTAGGAGATGGGGGGTGGGGCTTGAGGTGGGTGAAGGGAATCGATGGGAGGAAGGACAGATTAGGGAGGAGGGGACGAGCTGGGCTGGTTTTGGGATGCGGTAAGGGGTTGGGAGATTTTGAAGCTTGTGAAGTCCACGTTGATACCATTGGGCAGTAGGGTCCCCAAGCGGAATGAGGTGCTGTTCCTGCAACCTTCGGGTGGCATTGTTGTGGCACTGCAGGAGGCCCAGGATGGACATGTCGTCTGAGGAATGGGAGGGGGAGTTGAAATGGTTCGTGACTGAGAGGTGCAGTTGTTTAGTGCGAACCGAGCGTAGGTGTTCTGCAAAGCCGTCCCCAAGCTTCCGCTTGGTTTCCCTGAAGTAGACGAGGCCACAACGGGAACAGCGGATACAGTATACCACATTAGCAGATGTGCAGATGAACATCTGCTTGATGTGGAAAGTCTTCTTTGGGGCTGCGATGAGGGTGAGCGGGAAGGTGTAGCACTTCCTGCGGTTGCAAGGAAAAGTGCCGGGAGTGGTGGGGCTGGAGGGGAGTGTGGAGCGGACAAGGGAGTCCCAGCAGCTCCAGAGGAGACAGCAGCACCCAGCCCTGCCGAGTCTTCACCATCCCTCCAGACCTCCCCCTTCCTGAAGACAAACGATCAGTCCTCAGTAAAGGGCTCACCTTTGTCCCCCTCCACCCACACATCAACGAATACTGCTCCCGCTTGGATGTTGAACAGTTTTTCTGCCACCTCCGCCTCCGCGCTTACTTCTTGAAATGTCCCTTTCGCCGAACCCTCCCTCTACTGACCCCTTCCCCCACCTCCAACACACCCCCTCCTCCCGGACACCACCCCAAGGCCTCCTACCCTCCCTCGACCTCTTCATCTCCAACTGCCGTCATGACATCAATCGCCTCAACCTCTCCCCCACAGATCGTGAAGCCCTCCGCTCCAATCCCAACCTCACCATAAAACCCGCAGACAAGGGAGGCGCAGTTGTAGTATGGCACCCTGACCTCTACAGCGCCTAGACCAGGCGCCAACTCTCCGACACCACCTCCTATCGCCCCCTTGATCATGTTCCCACCCCTGACCACCAAACCATCACTCCCAAACCATTCACAACCTCATCACTTCAGGTGACCTCCCACCCACAGCCTCCAACCTCATCGTTCCCCAAACCCGCACCGCCCGCTTCTATCTCCTTCCCAAAATCCACAAACCTGATTTCCCTGGTCGACCCATTGTCTCCGCCTGCTCCTGCCCCACCGAACTTATCTCCACCTATCTGGACTCCATTTTCTCCCCCTAAGTCCAGGAACTCCCTACCTACATCCGTGACACCACCCACGCCCTCCACCTCCTCCAAAACTTCCAATTCCTCAGTCCCCAACACCTCATCTTTACCATGGACGTCCAGTCCCTATACACCTGCACTCCCCTTACAGATGGCCTTAAGGCCTTCCGCTTCTTCCTGTCCCGCAGGCCCGACCAGTCCCCCTCCACTGACACCCTCATCCGCTTAGCCGAACTCTTCCTCACCCTCAACAACTTCTCTTTCAATTCCTCCCACTTCCTACAGACAAAGGGGGTGGCCATGGGTACCCGCATGGGCCCAAGCTATGCCTGCCTCTTTGTAGGTTACGTGAAGCAATCCCTCTTCCGTACCTACACTGGCCCTAAACCATACCTCTTCCTCCGTTACATTGATGACTGTATCGGCGCCGCCTCGTGCTCCCACAAGGAGCTTGCACAGTCCTTCCACTTCAACACCTTCCACCCCAACCCTAAGTTCACCTGGACCATCTCTGATACCTCTCTCTCCTTCCTGGACACCTCTGTTTCCATCTCTGGCAACCACCTGGAAACCGATATCCATTTCAAGCCCACCGACTCCCACAGCTACTGAGAATGCACCTCCTTCGACCCACCTTCCAGCAAAAATGCTATCCCCTCTTCCGAATTCCTTTGCCTCCGTTGCATCTGCTCCCAGGATGAGGCATTCCACTCCCGAACATCTCAGAAATCCTTGTTTTTCAACAGCTCCCCCGTCAGTGGTCGAGAATGCCCGCGACCGTGTCTCCCGCATTTCCCGCAACTCATCCCTCACACCCCCTGCCCGCAATAACAACCAAAACAGAATCCTCCTCATCCTCACGTACCACCCCCCCAACCTCTGGGTCCAACGCACCATCCTCCGACACTTCCGCCATCTGCAATCCGATCCCACCACCAGAGACATTTTTCCCTCCCCACCCTTATCTACTTTCCAGAGGGACCACTCTCTCCGGGACTCCCTTGTCCGCTCCACACTCCCCTCCAGCCCCACCACACTGGGCACTTTTCCCTGCAACCGCAGGAAGTGCTACACCTGTCCCTAAACTCCATCCCAGGCCCCAAGAAGACTTTCCACATCAAGCAGATGTTCACCTGCACATCTGTTAATGTGGTATACTGCATCCGCTGTTCCTGTTGTGGCCTCCTCTACATCGGGGAAACCAACCAATAAATATTGTATTAAAGGAAACTAGTGGTGTAGAGTTTTTAAAAGTTGGGAAGGATGGTCTTGTGCTTTCTGCAGGATACAGTGGGATGCTGTTTGTGTATACCATGACCGATTTAAAAATAGCAGGAACTTCATTGTGAAGTGGGTGTCCTACCTGGTTCATCTTTTATTGGGCTTAAAAGAACTGAAATTATGGAAATTTGGGAAGAAATGTTGAGGTTTTCTGTTTCTGCCTTTAGGACTATTGCTCTTATTAGATGCGAAGTTCCTTGTCCGCTCTCTGCAATTGGGGATTCTTTGCTTCTGGAATTAACATCTTTTGCACCAATTGGTTTCTGCGCCATTGAATCCGTCAGCCTGTCATTCTTTTTAAGGCTTTACAATATTGGCCTTATTTTCGCTTGAGATTGATTTTGTTTTATTCTCCATTTGTCTACGTTTAGTATTTAAATAGGATAACTCAAAGATATAACCACAATTCACAGATGCCTTATTAAGAAAGTTATTGACAGTTCCTGGCAATTATTTGACTGGAATGAAGGACATGCTTTTCCAAATCTACAGAATCTATATTCAGTGCTTACTTTTCCAGTTTCAAGTTTTCCTCAACTATTATCCTTTTCAAAATGGCTGGTATGCTTCTAAGATAAAACCATAAATACGCCGATGTTAATGAGGTTTTGGTATGTTACAAAATTCTTATGAATAAAGTTTCTGTTTTTCCCATATACACAACCTCCTGCTCACTCTCGCTCGTGCTCTCTCTCTTCCCTACCTTAACCCGCGCCCCCCCCCCCCCAAGACAAACACAGACGCACACACTCTCTCACCCCTAGCATATGGATGCTGATCTGAAATTGAGGAAGGAACATTCTGTTCCTCATCAATGAGATAGCCTCAGCATAGCGATTTACTGTGAATATTGTTTGATCAAATGTCTGGCAGTTGATAAGTCAAAGTTGTGTCTATGAAGGGAATTCTATGGCTTGTTCAGCTGTTGTGCAATGTTAGCTGTGGTGGTTGAGCATGGAGCCCAAGAGAGAAACTTTGTTAGCGACAAGAATTGAGATTATACACACAATGCTCATAACACGCAGCAGGTTGAGCACGTCTATGGCAAATCAAAGACAGGCAATATTTCAGGTTGATTGTTTCACAGTGATTATCTTATTAAATGCAGCACATAACGGAGCTGTGTTCAGATCTCCAAAAGACGTGGCCGTAGATAATTCCAAAGTGCAGACTGGGACAATCAGGCTGTCCGAGAATCTGAATGTTACACTGTAAGATAAATTATTTCATGAAAACAAGCTTCTTGAATCAACCAATCATTGTTGATATTCACCTTCCAAGTTTTATTCTTTCATGAGATGAGTGTTGCAGACAAAGTCAGCATTTGTTGTTCATCCACAATTGTCATGAACCGCTATAATCGACATGGTGTAGGGACACCCACAATGATTTTAGGAAGGGAGTTCCCCAGGGTTTTGACCCAGCAGCACTAAACAAAGTGATCTAATTCTAAGTCAAGATGGAATGTTGCTTAGAGAGGAACTTACTTGTGGTCATGTTCCCATGGGTCACTGTCCTTCCTCTGGTTGGGGGTGTGAATTTAAAGGGGACTTAGTGAGTTGCTGTTGGTACACACTTGCCACTACATGTGCTAGTGTTTGAGGCATTGCTGAACATATGGCTGATATTTTCTGAATGGTAGTGAGCTTTGAGTGAAATTGGAATTGCACTCATCACAGCTAGTGAAGTGTGTTCCATCACAGTTGTGACTTGTGCCTGTAAATGGTGGAGAGAATTTGAGAAGTTAGTTGTTCACTGCAGAGCTCTTAGCCTTTGAGCCACAATGGCTTTGTCAAGTTAGGTTGTTGGCCAACGGTAACCCCTAGCAGATGAGTAGGGGATTCAGCAATAGAAATTTAAAACTAGCATCTACAGTGGAGATCATGAAACTTAAAGCTATCCAATGGGGGCGGCACGGTGGCACAGTGGTTAGCACTGCTGCCTCACAGCGCCAGGGACCCGAGTTCAATTCCAGCCTTGGGTGACTGTCTATGTGGAGTTTGCACATTCTCCCCGTGTCTGTGTGGGCTTCCTCCGGTTTCCTCCCACAGTCCAAAGATGCGCAGGTTGGAGGGATTGGCCATGCTAAATTGCCCGTAGCGTTCAGGGAGGTGTAGATTAGGTGGGTTATAGGGGGATGGGTCTGCGTGGGATGCTCCGAGGTTCGGTGTGGACTCGTTGGGCCAAAAGGCCTGCTTCCACACTGTAGGGATTCTATGATTCTATGATAACAAGCAAAATGAATAAAAGCAAAACCAGTAGATTCAGTGTTCTAACTTTACAAAAGGCACACACTAGGTCATGACTGATCTTCAAACTCAATGCTACATTCCTGTACTGCAACTAGGTCTCTTGATGTCAGTAGTAGCTAGAAATCTGTTTCTCTGTCCTGAAGATAAAGAATTCCCAGAATTCACCACTATTATATATGTGAATCATGGAAAAGTTGGCATATAGGTACAAGTATTAATTAGGAAATGGAATGTTAGGACTCAAAGCAACATAGATAGAGCAAAAGTGGGAAGGCTTTGCTGCAATCTTGTAGGAAATTTGAGAGACTGCATCTATAGTGCTGCAAACAACTTTAATTCCTTACTTGAGGAGTGATGTACCTTCATTTGATGCAGCTCAGAGAAGATTCACTAGGTTGATTCCTGAAGTGAAGGTTCTATGAGGAAAGACACAGCAGATCCAGCCTAAACTCATTCAAGTTGATGTTAAGAGAATGCTTCCTCTCACAAGAGAATTGAGAACTACAGAATAATAAGGGGACTCCTATTTGAGAGAGGGGTAAGGAGTAATTCTTTCTTCCAGAGAGCTGTTAATCATTGAAATTTTCTTCAAAGACAGTCATGGAGGTTGAGTCTTGGAATTTATTCAAGGCTGAGTTTGACAGATTTTTGATGTACAAGAGAGTCAAGAGTAAACTTCAGCACCAGTTAAGCAAAATTCCCCCATTCAATCACCACAGCATTACCTACTACAAGTTATCAGAAGTGCTAGCTGAAAAAGCGGAGAAAAGAAAGAGATCAAGAATCTAATTGAAAGCTCAAGTTTCTATAATCGCTTTAACTTGGTTGAATAAGTAAACTATAGAACACAATGCCTGAGCGGAAAACAGTAAGTTCAGTATCGAATCAGATACAGCAAGTGAAACAAATGGAGACAGAAAGATTGGATTGTGAGAAAGAGAAAGAAGGCAAAGGAAAGAGCAGTTTTTAAATCTAAAATTTGATTTTTTAAAAAAATCTTTAAAATAATTAAAATCTGAAGAATTAAGATTTCCTACCTATAAGAGTTACTTTTTGGTGCCAGGAGGATCATTGGCAGCAATTAACACACATCATATTAAAATCTGAAAGCTCATTCAGGCTTAATTGATGAGGGTACAGTAACAAACTGTTCCATATTTTAAAATATTCTTAAGGTTAAATGTTAGCAATGTATAAAGCTGTAAGAATTACTGGAATGAGAATGTTGTACTGACCTTCTGGGCTGCAGGTTGGTCTCCCCAGAGTCATTGTTAGAAGCATTACAGTGATTTTCT
This sequence comes from Ginglymostoma cirratum, assembly GCA_024137785.1. Classification (NCBI taxonomy): domain Eukaryota; kingdom Metazoa; phylum Chordata; class Chondrichthyes; order Orectolobiformes; family Ginglymostomatidae; genus Ginglymostoma; species Ginglymostoma cirratum. The sequence continues at coordinate 42,937,134 of JAHRHZ010000098.1, forward strand.
AAGGGTTGTCCTGTGAAGATGGAATAGTCAGAACCTGGAGTCAGCCACTTGCGTCTTGCAACATCAGGAGAAGATTTTGCAGGAGAATAATTTTCATCAGGTGGATGGAAAAGGCTGTTTTTGGTAACACATTAAAGAAAATAGTTCAGGGAAGCCATACACAAAAAAAAAATTATAAGCAGCCCATTTTTGCAAATCATATTTTCAGTGAAGAATTACACACTGTAGACTAGAACTGCAGACAGCTTCTTCTTGGAGCCATCACACATCTGCTTAAATATACTCTGCATTAGGTAATCACTTCAATGTTTTATCCCCAACACATCTGGTCTGGGACTAACAGTGACTCTTCACTATAGGGTAACGTAGTTCACTCTACATCCTTCCTGTTTCAGGAGCACTGGTTGAAACAGCTACCCTGTTCCAAAGGCTTCACAGGGTAAATAAACAATATAGATGAGAACTTGGGGGAGGGTGGGTATGATAATTAAGTGTGCAGATGTCACGAAGATCAGTTAGGTGATTAATAGTGAGGAAGAAGACCTTAGATTACAGGAAGATATAAACAAGTTGGTCAGATGGGTAAATCAGTGGCAGATAGCATTTATCCTTGCAAGAAGTGCGAGGCTATGCACTTTGGAAGAAGTAACAAACCAAGGGAGAATTCAACAAATGGTAAGACACTTGGAAGCTTCTGAGGAATAAAGGGATGCGGACAGCTTGTTCACTGATCACTGAAGACAGCTTTAAACTAACTTTGCTCTGAATCACAAACAAAAACATCTCAACTTGTCATTTCTAGAATGCTTGCAAGAACATCTCCAGTTCTTTAGCTAAGTAAGCACACCAGTTGTTTTATGATCTTTCCTTTCCAGATATTAACCACTTAAATGTTGTGCCCATGCTGACTTAAGTGCCAAAAGATGTCAAGCGTTTTTGTCTGCAAATCTGTCCACAGGAAATAGGAAAAGCTGGTTAAGCTAAGAGACCCATAGTGGTTGTATATTGGCATAGATAGTGAATTGGCCAATGTGGGGGAAACAGCGAGTGTGGATAGGGTTGATCCAGTTCAGTTTCTGCTAAATGTCAACCAGGTTGTTGTCCAGGTCTTGCTGAACACAGACAGAGGTTGCTTCAATACTTGAGGTGTCGCAATCAGTGAACACCCTGACTTCTGACCTTATGTAGGGAAGACCATTGATATAGCAGATCAAGATGTTTGGTCTAGGATGTTACCTGGAGGAAATCAACAACACAACCAGTTTTTTTGTGCCAGGTATGAATCCTTTCTCCGAAACCATATTGTGGCTGCCTGCTGAAGCTGCTCAATATGATTTCTTCTTTACATGAGGAGAAGACAGGCATGGTTAGCAATAACCAACCAACACAGGAACCCTTTGACATCTGCAGTGGGGATGAACAGTGTTGTGTTCTGGTGCCAAAATTAAGGCACACTTTTTTCTTTACTGCAGTCATATATCTTCAGGTCATCTACAGACCAGAACGCATAGACAGCTGTTCACTGATGCTCACCTAAGACACAAGACAAAAGTGCTCCAAGTCCTCATCATGGAGCTCCATGTCAATAATGTTAAACCATTATTCCATATCAAGGAACATTTGCAGCGATGGTTGTCCTGGCCTAGCATTTTGACACATCAACAAAAACTTTCCTTATCGCCGTTTAAATGGGGCACTCATTATTATTAAATTATGACTCCTAGTTCTAAAATTATCCCAAAACAGAAAACATCCTTTCCACATCCACCTGGTGAAGACTACTCGATCTTATTTGTTTCAATTAAGTCACCTCTGAATTTCAAAGGATACAGGTCTAGCCTGTCTATTCTTTCTTCAGAAGGCAATCCGCTCAATCCAGGTATTAGTCTAATAAACTTTCTCTGAAATGGTTTCAATGAATTAACATCTCTCCATAAGTATGGTGACCAGTACTGTGCACAGTACTCCAGATGCAGTTTCACCAATGCCCTAAGTAACAGGAGCATAACCTCCTTACTCTTGCACTGCATTCCCCTGGCAATAAAACATAACATTCTACTAGCTTTCCTGATTATTTGCTGGACCTTCATACTATCCTTCAGCAATTCACATACTAGGACACCCAGATTTCTCTACAACTTCTCACTACTTAGGTACATTTGAAATGCTGGTCTTTATATCTAGAGGGCTGGAGTACAAAGATACAGACATTATGCTGCAGTTATACAAAACTGTGGTTAGGCCGACTTGGAGTACTGTGAACAGATCTGGGCACCATACTTCAGGAAAGGTATTTTGAGGGAATACAATGTAGGTTTACAAGAACAATACCTGTACTTCAGGTGTTAAGGTATGTAGAGAAATTATATAAATTTGGCCTGTTTTCTCTAGAATTTAGAAGGTTAAGGGGCAACAGGGTAGATAAAGAAACTTCTTTCACTGTTTAGGGGATTCTGGAACTAGGTATCAGAGTCTGAGAATTAGGGTCAGACTGTTCAGGAGAGCTGTTAGGAAGAACTTCTACATACAGTGGGTGGTAGATGTTAGGAACTCTCTTCCGCAAATAGCAGTGGATGCTGAATCTGTTGTTAATTTTAAATGAGATAGATAATTTTTGTTAACAAAGGTATTAAGAAGTATGGGCCAAAGGCAGGTATATGGAGTTAGGCCACAAATCAGCCATTATCCCATTGAAGAGGCTCGAGGAGCTGAATGGGCTACTCTTGTTTCTGTTTTGCTATATCATGCTTCTTTTCTATTCTCTCCACCACAATGGTCAATTTCATTCATTTCCACATTGTACTCCCATTGCACACTGTTAACCTATCTACGTCCCTTTGTAAGCTTATGTCCTCTTCATAATTCACTTTTTTATCTGTCATTTATCATCAGAAAATCTAGCTACTATAGCTGTGGTCCCTTCATCCAAATCATTTATATGACTTTTTGTAACTTTACACATCAAGACTCTGCAAGCACCCAGTAATAGGCCACACGTCACAAAAGCTGCAGCTGTTATGTCTATGTTGAGTAGAATGGTACAGAGTAACAGTAACCTGTGAGAACACCAAACAGCAAATCTACCAAATCTCATTCTCTGTGCAATCCTCTAAGTGACAACACCTGGCCAACATATGGTAGGCTGGAGAAAAGGCCAAACAAATGCAACTTCATTGTCACAAACTTGTCAAGCTAAGCCAAGATGTCAAGACAAAGGTCACCAACTGAGGAGGTCCTGGAGCACATCAATTCCATTACCATACATTCACTGATATGTCAAGCTTGTGTTGGTTAGGACGATAGCCATTGATCCATCAAACTTACACACATTGAACTGGATACTAGGTCACAACCCCCAGGCAACCGTACTTCTGTTACGAGGACAGCAATAACTGTAACACAAAGATGCCAGGCACTGACAAATGGGAGATAGCAAGAATTGCAGATGCTGTAGTCAGAGTCAACACAGTGTGGAGCTGGAGGAACACAGCAGGCCAGGCAGCATCAGAGGGTCTCCAACCTAGTCTACTATGGTGGGGTTAGCAAGGAGTGTGGAGCGGACAAGGGAGTTAGGAGTGAGTGGTCCCTACGAAAGGCAGATAGGGGTGAGGACGGAAATACCTCTTTGGTCGTTGGATCGGATTGTAGGTGGTCGAAGTGGCAGAGAATGATACGCTGGATGCAGAGGTTGGCAGGGTGGTATGCAAGGACCAGGGGAATTCTGTCTTTATTTTTGTTGGAGGAAAGGGTTTTGAGGGCAGAAGTGCAGGAAATGCAAGAGATGCAGTTGAGAGCATTTTTGATCATCAGAGGGGGAAGCTGCAGTCCTTGAAATAGGAGGACATCTGGGATGATCAGGAGTGAAATGCTCCATCTTGGGATCAGATGCGGGGGAGGTGGAGGAATTGGGAAGTAGGGGATTGCATTCTTGCGGGACGGTGGGTGAGAGGAGGTGTAGTCCAGGTAGCTATGGGAGTCAGTGGGCTTGAAATAGATGTCAGTGCTGACGCGGTTACCAGAGATGGAGACATAGAGGTCCAGGAAGGGGAGAGTGGTATCAGAGATGGTCCAGGTGAACTTGAGGTTGGGGTGAAAGGTGTTTGTAAAGTTGATAAACTGTTCAAGCTCCTTGTGGGAGCATGAGGTAGCACTGATACAGTCATCAAATGTAATGGAGGAAGAGATGAGGGATGGCGCTGGGTGGAGCAGAAAAGAGACTGTTCCACGTATCCTATGAAGTGCATAGCTCGGATCCATATGGTTGCCCATGGTCACCTCCTTAGTTTGTAGGAAGTGGCAGGAGTTAAAGGAGAAGTTGTTCAGAGTAAGGACAAGTTCTGTTAAGCCAATGAAGGCGTTGGTGGAGGGGGACTGGTTGGGCCCAAGGGAGTGGAAGAAGCAGCAGAGGGCTTTTAGGCCATCTGCATGGGAGATACAAGTGTACAGGGATTGGATGATCGTAATGAAGATGAGGTTTTTGGGATCCAGGGAATTGGATGAATTGGACAATGGTGTCCGAATGTAGGTGGGGAGTTCCTTAACCTGGGGGCAAAAGGCTGAGTCAAGGTAAGCGGACTGGAGTTCAGTGGGCCAGGAGCATGCAGAGACAATTGGGTTGGCTGGGGCAGTCAGGCTTGTGGATTTAGGGAAGGAGATAGAAACAGGTGGTGCAGGGTTGGGGAATGATGACGTTGGAGGCTGTGAGGTTATGACCCGACACAACCGGCCCATCTTCTCTCCCACCTATCAGCCCCACCCATCCCTCTGACCAATCCCCACCACTTCTTACTGATATCCACCTATCATCATCTCACCTATCTTTCCTCAGTCCCACACCCTCTTCTCTCAGTTTATTTCCCAGCTCCCTTCCCCCTCCCCATTTCTGAAGAAGGGTCCTGAGCCAAAATGTCAACTTTCCAGCTCCTCTGATGCTGCCTGGCCTGCCGAGTTCCTCCAGCTCCACACTGTGTTGTCACTGACAAATGGGAGATCTGTACCTGATGGTCATGACCTCTAGAGACTGACGATTTGGCACAGCATTGCAAGGAACGAGCAAAAACAAAAAGCATAGCTGGCCAGGAAGCGGGATCAAAGGAACTAAAAAGTAAAATAAAAAGAATCACATGTTCTCTCAGTCCACAGTATTCTCTGGCAGCAAATGCATCAGAGTGCAAGAGTGTGAATCTAATGCCATGCAAAGTGATGCTCATTTCAAAGAGTTTAACACTATAGAACAAACCAATGGCACCCATCTTCTAGTATAAAAAAAGTAAAATACATAGCTATACATAGCACATGCACAGCTTAAAAGGAAAGTTGCGCCCAGTTTTTGTTTAATTGGCTCAACTTGTCAATCAATCAGCACCCTATTCGGACGCAGTACAACTGTTGTTCCCTTCAAAATGTGACATTTTTGTGTCTGTTCCTTTATGTACACAATGTAAAGCTTCCAAGAACATGTCTTTATTTTTCCCCTCTATATTTCTGTTAAAACAATTAGTGGAATGGCTTGGTGCTGTTTATATAAAGTGTTTTTACCTACTGCTTGATGTCCGTGAACAGCAGTGTGCACCAGATCGGACCTTCACATAGTTTCTTTCATGTTCCACTTGTCGAATTTGAGCTTCGAGTTTAGAAACAACCCTGAAATGCAAGGGTGAATGATGTCACGGCTAGTAAGATAAAATCGCGAACTCAAAATGTAGCTTATATTAATATTCAAATACAAAACAAACACAGCCTCAAATACTGAAGCAGTTTGGATAAAAATTCACAGACCCAAAACATTATATCTTTCTTTCTTTGATGCTGGCAGATCACCTGGATTTTTCCAGTATTTTCTGTTCTTATCTAAAAATTTACATATTGAAATGAACAGGACTCTTAAATGACAGATTGACCGTTAGAAGCTACTGCCAAAAAAGTAAGGAAAACTATTAATATTGCCATCCCCAATGGGAAGTGCTCAACTTTTGCACTCTCTCCTGATTCACAACCAATTGTTTAACAATGTTGACTAAAACAAAATGTTGGCAGAAAATAGGAAATTAGAAATGCTGGAATACCTAAATTAATTTTGGACAGACTATTTGACAAAAAATAACAACAGCAAAAAAAATGAGAAACCAGGAGGATCAAGGAAGTACACATGCAAATCCAAACTTTACAGTTTCACTTATTTAAATTTTGAAGTACAGTATGTTTAAAGATTAGAAAATAATAAAGGTATAAAATAATAACAAGAAATTCTGCATTTTAAAATCACACCATTCAGACTTAGTTCATAAACTATTCAAGTATGGAATCAGGCCATACAGTTCAATGACTTGACGACAGTTTCGTCCATGAACAGCCTTCTCTAACTTCACTCTCCTACTCAATTCCCATTCTCTTTAGTACTGTTCTCTAATCAAAGTTCCATTCAAAACAATTCAGAGTTCCAGTACCAGATCATGTCCAACAAATGTACACATTTCATAGGTTCCAACCCTCTGGACTTTACTTTTAGTTCCAGTAAGTAGAGGAAACCTTACTCTGTATTTTAACCTCTTGTTGTCCCTGTCCCAGGAGTGTTTAATGGGGCCGGTGTCAAGAGGATTTTGCTTTCCGTTTACTTCTTGTTTAAAAAGAGTACAGCAGCCAGGTAACTTTTTATTATTTCAAACCAGCTTGAAACATGCTCCAGAGATGGATCAAAGTCAGTGACAGTTAAATCCAGCATCTTAGTTCAGGCCAGTCCCCACCACCTCCCTGGTGATCTGCTCCTGGAGATGTTTTGTCACCCAGAAAGTGATAAGCCTGTGGAATTCTCTACTATAGAAAGTGATGGAGGCCAAAATACTGAGCATTTTCAAGACTCGGATATAGCTCTTGAGCTAAAGGGATTAGCCGGGAATGGGGAGGAGGCAGGGACAGGATTCTGAATTAGACAATCAGCCATAGTCATATTGAATGGTGTCAGAGGACAGAATGATCTACTCTTACTCCTATTTTCTACGTTTTTATCAGTACTTAAGGCCAAGTCCTTTTCTCTCCAGTTCTGCCACTTAATGAAAAAGGCAAGAAAAGATTTTCAGTTAGCTCTGCTGCTTAGGTCTTCTTTAATAGTTTGTTAATTACTGATTGAATGACCACTTTATTGTTTTGGAATTTTTTTTTTCTCTTAAAACTCATGTACAATGTTGTGGCAAACCTTATCTTTCTGAAATTTGCTTACTGATTTCCCTAACATCTCAACAGGGTAGCACAGTGACTCAGTGGTCAGCATTGCTGTCTCACATCTCCAGGGACCAGGGATCGATTTCACCCTCGGTCAACAGCCTGTATGGCGTTTGCACTTTCTCCCCATGTCTGTGTGAGTTTTCTCATTGGCCATGGGAAATGCAGGATTACAGTGACAGGTGTTCAGACTCTGCGTTCACCACCTTTGAAGCAAGAGAATTCCAGAGGCTCAAGGCACTCCATCTCAAGAAAAGGTGACCACTTATTTTTAGACCTCTAGTTCTAGATTCTCCCACGAGAACAAGCATCATTTCCACATTTACCCTGTCAAGACCCCTCAGGATTTTGTACATTTCAGTCGTCACCTCTTACTCTCCTAAACTCAATAGATACAAGCCTAGACTGTTCAACATTCCCTCTCAAGACAAAATACCTGCTCTGGGCATTAGTTTGAATGGCTTCTAATGCATTTAAATCCTTTCTTAAATAAGAAGACCCATTCCGTGCACAGTATTCCAGAAGTGACCTCACCAATGCTAGGCAGAACTAAAGCATAACCTCCCTTACTTTTGTATTCGATTTGCTCCACAATATTGGCCAAAATTCTATTTTCTTTCCCGATTACTTGCTGTACCTGCATACTAAACTTTTGCAATAATGCACCATGTCACCCAGATCTCCACTCCTCAGAGTTCTACAATCTCTCACCAATTAGATAGTAATTTCTTTTAAAAAGATATTCCTGCCAAAATTGGCAATTCACACTTTACTACATTACACTCCATTTGCCACATCTTTGCCCACTCAATTAACCAGTTTGCAACCCTTTGTAACCTCCCAATATCCTCATCAGAACGTGCTTTGGCCGCAAACCAAAGGACATCCGGAATGATGATGGATTCTATGACCTGATCTTAATTGAACATAAATTTCCAAACATCATTGCAGCCAAGTGTATATGCTCACCTTCAAAACTATATTGAAGAAAAACCCATATTATGTTTCCCAAGAAGTTTTACAGCATTATGTAACAAAATCAAGATCCGATTTTCTAACCTTTTCAACTCGGAGATTTGAGAATTTGCATCAATTAGTTTATCTTCTGTTGTACTCAAAGTTTCCTAGTTAAAAAGAAAAAATATACAGACAATACAAAAAGTGAGTCAACATTTATATGTCCCATGTCAGGATAATCAACTATGATTTATAGCAATAAACAATGACATTTATGGCAGCCTGCAAAACTCTGAATGAATGTGAAATTACCTTTACTTGTTCGTGTTCTTTTCCCAGTGACTCGTATTCTATAAGTAGCTGCAACGGAGAAGGGGAGACTAGCTTTTACATCTGAACCAAAACTTAAAACACTATACTTAGAAAGTTTATTTATGAAAGAATGACCATTCCTAAATAGAAAAAAGAAACAAGAGAAACCAACAAGTGCAAATATTGGTTCCACCATTCTTTTAAGCCAACTTCATTTAAAAGAAAATTCTGAACTCACATTCTGTAATATTTTGTGTTCTTGTTTCATTCTGGCATCTTTATTATCAGAATGTTTGTAAGCTTTTTCAAAGGCCTCTTCTAGATCTTTCAGCCTGCTATTGAGTTTGTTGACTATGTTATCCTTCTCCTTGTTGTCTTTTCGCATTTCATCAAGACGCTGTTGTAATGCATTAGCTGTGGCACTAACTGCATCATAGCGCACTGGCCAATCAGTCTAACCAAAAAACAAGAGCAATCTTGAATAGTAAGAGAAGGTTAAGAATAAATAAACAAACTAACTATCAAGATATTGTTGAATTTAGTACAGATGTTATAAGTGCTTCAAATACTGTCCAGCTTTTAACCATGTGCTACAGAGTTATCTAACTAATTGCATAGTCTTCACTTAAAACCAAGGTCAGCATTCTCAAAATTTCTGACTACAATACTTGCACCAATTTATTCACAATCTTTCTTTCCATTATTCAAGGACTGCTACTCACCAACTGTACTTCCATTAAGTAGTTCTTGTTCTCCAAATCTCGAATTCGATTACCAGCTTCAGTTAAAGCTCTTTCCAGTTGTTCACATCTGAAAATTTAAAAATAAGCATTAGCAATAGCGTGAAAGCTTACAGTAAGCTACGATCAATCATCCAGTCTTAGGATGTTTACAACACAGAAGGCAAACGGTCCCATTGTATGTAAGCAGACTTTATGCAAAATAATTCAACCTGTCCAATCCCCCACCTTTTCACAACAGGCTTGTAAGTTTCCTTTAGCTAATTACCCAAATCCTTTTTGAAATCCATGATTGAGTCCACCACCACCAGATTCTCTTGTCAGTCACCTTAAATCTGCATCCATTGACTCTCAACCATTTACCCACGGACAACAGTTTCCTTCCAAGTCAAAACCGCTCATGTTTTTGAGCACCCCTGAATATTCTCTTCCAGATGGAGATTGTCAACTTCTCCAATCTACCCACGTAACTGACGTTACTCATTCTTGGATCCACACAATCAACTTTTCTCTACACCCTCTCCAATGATTTTGCAACATTCCTAAAGCGTAGTGTGCTGAATAGGACACAATACTTGAGGCTGAATCAATGTTTTATAATGGTTCACATAACAGTGTTGTTTTTGTGTTCTATTCTTCTATTTATAAAGCCCAGGATCCTATACACCTTATTAACTACTTGGTCAACCATCCCAGCAACCTTGAACACTCAGTGCACATATAACACCAAGTCCCTCTGTCCATGTAACCCTATAGAATTGCATCATTTTATACTGCCTCTCCCCTTTTTCCCCTATCCAATCTCTTTTGTCATACCAAAATGAATGACTTCATACTTTCTAAATTCAACTTACATGGTACAATTGCAATGTGTCTGCCCATTCCTTCAGCCTATGTTTCGTGCCATCTACAAATTGGAAAATTGTGTCCTGGAGACCGAAGCTTATTTGAAAAAAAAAATTCAGAATATTGGAGTCATCCCCAACTACACATGTACTGAATGACCTGCTAAGACATTTCAGAGGGCAGCTAAGAGTCAACTGTCAATCACATTGCTACAGATCTATGGTCAAATATATAGGCAGTCCTGGTAAGGAAGACAGATTTCCTTTTCAAAAGGACATTAGTGAGCCAGATTTACTTTTATGACAATCAACAATGGTAACAGTCACCATAAGTTTAGAGATTTTCAATTTCAGATTTTTATTGAATTCAAGTTTCACCATTTGCCACAGTGGGATTTGAATTTACGTCGCCAGCACAATAGCCTATTTCTATAGATAATAGACCAGTGACATCATTACTTTGCCTCCACCTCCCTCATGGTTAAACTAGATCAGGAAAACAAGTGGTCCTGGCACCAACCCATGGGCACAGTTGACCTTCATACAGTTCATAAACCACTTGCTACTACAATGTTTACTATCATTCAGGAATTTTAAATCCAAATTGCTACCATCTCTTTTATTCCACAGCTTCACCTTTGCTGGCAAGCTTGTTAGGTGGTACTTCATCAAATACTTTTTTGGAAGACAACATATACCACGTCAATCATATTAACCCATCTTGTTAGTTCAAAGGGTGAAACAAGTTATTAAAACATAATTTACCTTTAACAATTCAACCCTAACTTTCCTTAATTAATCCACATTTGTTCAATTGACTTAATTTTGTCCTGTATTATTACTTCTAAAAGCATTCCCACCACCAAGCTTAACTAACTGCCCTGCAGTTGCTGGGGTATTACTACATCCTGTTTTGAATAAAGGTGTAACACTTGCAATTTTCCAATCCTCTGGCACCACCCTAGTATCTATGCAAGAATGGAAGATTATGACCAGTGCCTCCACAATTTCTATCCTTACTTCCTTCCATACTTTTGAGACACCTAAGACCCCAGTGACTTATCAGCTTGAAACAAAGCCTGCATATCAATACTTGTCTTAACCAATTTTTACACCACCCAATGTCTCAACTAGCTCTTCTCTGACAAAGATGTGAGCAGCAACTTCTCAAAACTACGCAATTGAGACCTCAGCCATGACCTCAAGTCCATGGATAAATCTCCTTTTTGGTTTGTAATTGGCCTCATTCCTCCTTTTACTCTATGTTTTATTATTAATATGCCAATCGACCTTTAGATTCCCTTTTGTTAGCTACCATGCCTTCTTAACTGTTTTTCTCATCTATTTTTGTCATTTCCCCTCTGAATTTTCGGTTCAGCCTGCTTCTCACTCATGTTATCAACCCAACATCAGTGATATGCACCTTTGTTTTATTTTACATTACTCCATCACTTATCATTAAGGAAAGTCTGGCTTTGTTTGTCTTCCTATTAACATTTACAGGAACCTCTCTCAAATGAAGCCAAACCATTTCCCCTTTAAGTTCAGCCTCTTGTTCTGTTACAGGTTTGCCCACCAATTACCTAGACAAGATCTGTTCTCATTACAATGAAGTTGGTCGTCCTCCAGCAATTATTTTTACTCTGGATGGTTCTTTACCCTTTTCCCATAGCTGATCTAAACATCATGATTATATGAGCCTGACAATGCCAATGTAACATATGAAGAATTAGTTAGCATCTTGATGAGAATTGAGGAGAATATTCAACAAAAAACAAGCAATAGTCATCTCAATTTTTTAAATTGTTTTTTCCGTTGCGACAGAAGTTCTGAAGAAGAGTCACTGGACTGGAAACATCAAATCTGCTTTCGTCACATAGATACTTCCAGACTAACTAGCTTCTCCAGCAATTTCTGTTTTTGTTACAAAAATATACATTTTGTTATGTATTTAAATGAAAAATTAAACAGAAGGACTGCAGATGAGGTAAAGGAAGTTAAATATAATGGTTAGGTCAAATGTATGTTTCATTGAAACCAAAAATCACCTTTTTAAAAGATCCTTGTTACGTTCCTCTGCTTCAAATATTGTTGAAGATCCATTTAAGCTTTCCAACTTTTCCCTAAGGCTGTTTATTTCTGCCTCATAGTATGCCCTAATGTCAGCCACATGACGTGCATGCTTCTCACGTAGATTGAGGCGAGCTCTAGAAATAATATTCCATCACAAAAGAGTCTGAATTTATGTTCACAGTGTAATTTGGAATGAATGTACAATATTGTATTTGACATATGAACTATTATTTGTCTATGCAAATATGATCTGGAAAATTTCATATTCTGTATGCGTAGTGTTACCATGATAAAAGCAAAATTCAGCAACAACTGAAAACAGATGACACCATGGCCCAACACACTAAAGTGAGAAATATCAAAAGCTGTCTGAAAACAGCTGAGATGTCTGAACAGATTTTCAACGAATCAAAATGAAATTTCTTAAAGCGTGAATTTTTTTTTTTAAATTACTTACACAGATAACACAATAGGATCTTCAAGAGATGATGCAGATACACGATGACCCACTGAGCCACTTACACCGTTTTTAATCCCCGATGGCCCAATACAGGGCACAGATGGCTGTGTCAATGTAGAACTGCACCTCTCTACTTGATCATGCAATGAGCCTGCATTCCTTGTCGGTTGTAAATTTTTAGAATGTGGACTGTTGGCAGCAGAGGAGGCTCGAGAGGCAGGATGGAGATTCCAGTTCTGTAATGGTGACAAGGTCTTCTGTTGGGAACATCCGGAAGTACTGGTCAATTCTGATCCTGGCAATGTATCTACATGTAATTCTGAATTATGATCAGAATAGCTATGTATAGTTACACTCATGATAGAGTCTGGGCTGACTGAAGATGGAGTGTCAGGTTCTGAAACTGCTACCGGAGTAGAGAAATCATATCGCGGAGAAAATGCTGCAGATGGCTTCATATGAAGAGTAGGATCAAGTGTTAAAACCTTAATATGTGGAGAAAAATATTAAAAGTTTTTTTTGTACAGAAGTTAAATCTCATTCCATAAACAGATACAATTCTAAAAAGTAGGTTTCAACTATTATTTTGATAAAAAAAAAAGAACAATACATCTTGCAGCTGTTGATAAAAGATCCACGCAGTATGGCTCTGACATGTTGACACATTAGGAGGGTTTTCTTTGTACATTTATTAGCAATGGCTATTTAACTAGGAGAAACAGTACTGAGGAACTGGCTACACATGGAGTGGTGGGTAAAGCTGAGTAGCTCGTTTATTTGATGCAACATTCTATGGCATTTTATGTACTTTAATAACACTAGTAACTTGCATTAATACCATCTGAACAGGTTATGCAAATTGAAAAGTCACAATCAGTCAATCACCCCAGAAAGCCAATTTGCTATCTGTTTAACAGTACAAGTCAAAAACTTTCAAATCATTGCATGGATTGTAGATTTACATTATTAAGTAGATTTATTTCTAGGTAAAGTGCACAGGCTCAAGTAGATAATGAGGGCAGATAAAACAGCCTTAGTACAAACAAAGACAAGGCATACAGAGCAAAAGATCCCAAATGCTGAACATGAGCCAAGTTAGCCAGCGACAAAGGGCACAACTTGGCATGAGAATTCCCAGGCTTGGAAGGAGGGAAGCAAAAGTGGAAAGGATGCACTAACTCATGCAATAGAAAGAACAGTATCCAAACTGTGCAGTGCAATCAATGATCCATTTTATGGGAAATAAAATGTCTCAGGGGAAATTGGGTGACGCAGTGGCTTAGGCACTGGACTTTCTGTATAGGTCCTAGGTTCAGATCCTAGCCAGATGTCTAACGATTTTAAAAAATGTATAGATCATATCTGCAACACATTTGAACTATTCTAATTACATTCACCTTAGCTTACAAGCAAAGTGCTCTAAGTGGCAACCTCACTCGGAGGCAAAGAGGAGCTGGTGTAAAGAATGGATAACTATTACACTAGGGGGCACTTCTGATATTTGGGTAGGAGGTGGGATAGGTAACTTATCTCTGTAACGGGCTGCATGGAGTGCAGTTGATTATCGGTACTGCATACATCAAACAGAAAATATTCAAATTCCCAGCAACAATACTTCCCATCTTGATGAGCAAAGAATAAACCAGCTGACTTGGTGAAAGAAACAAAAAAGAACGTGATGAGAAAAAACCTTTCCAAACACTGAATGGTTAAGGTGTGGAATGCACTGCTCTCGAGTATAGTGAATGAAAATTCAATTGAAACATTCTAAATAAGGAAATAGACTGCCATGTTAAATGAAAGTTGCACAGGGTTTTTTTGATGGTGCGAGAGCAGGCAGCAGGATAGCAAAGTGAAATGCTCATTTGTCAGTCAGTGCAGACACAATGGGCAGATTGACCTCCTTCTGCACTGTACCAATTCTGTGCAATTGGAAGACTTCTACTGGTGAGCCACCCTTCATTTAATGAGCAAGAGCAAGAGCAAGATCACACCCATGGATAACAATTTATAATCATGGCTAGATCATTTCATAACAGCATGTGACTGAGCTCAAAATGATCAGGGGTGCAAACCCAGCTAAGTTAGCCCATTCTCACCTAGGAATGTTTTCAGCCAGCAAAGCCAAAAAGATCAAATAATCAACTCACTCAGTACAGATTAAATGTTAAATTTCGGACATCTAACACGTTGCATTAAGAGTTTTGAAACAAGATGCAGAATCCACCAAGTTTAAATTAAGATGTTTCAGCATTGCTTTAAATCCATGTTTAACAATTAATGATGGGCAATTTAAATGAAATTTAACACTTTCAGTAGTATAAACACCAGATGTGGAAAATTGCTTAATTTTAAACAAACAAAGCCATTTATTGATAGTAAAAATTTGTAGTTCCAATAACAACATAGGTTGCGTTTTTTTTCATTTAGTTCACACTCACCAATGAATAAACCTTTCATTGCCAATGGGTTCAACTTCTCAAATTCTATCTCACTGTTGCAAATTTCACTCTACTAATGCTCAATCCACTAGGAAAGCTTAGTCATTGATGCCATATCCAACAGTTGTCACCCTTGCCTTGCCAACCTCGCCTTGCCAACCTCCAGCTTTGCCAAAGACTTTAGAAAACTTGTCCTGATTTTTAAAAAATCTCCCTTCCCCAGCCCACATCCAATCCCTCATCTTTCACTCTTCGATATCTGACCTACTGTACACCCTCTGCTGCTTAAGCAGTTGTAATAATATTGACTTTACTTTCTGAAATTCTGTTCTTAAACCAATCATGTGACTACACTTCAAAAAGGTGTAGAATCTAATTCTTTGGTTATGTCTCAATTCTCGTAACACGGTTGCTAAATCAAACAGAACACCACTAACTTCCCTCTCTATAAAGCACTTTGGGATGTGTTGCTTTGATGACGGCACAAGCGCAAACTGCTGCTGATACTGAAAACCGTCTTACCTGTGGGGGAGACTGACGACGTCGAGGGGAACTCGATTCCCAGCCAGGTACACTCTGGTTTTCCTTCTGCTTCACATTATAAATCTCCCGCAGTGAAGAGACTTGCCATCGGGAGTCTGTTGGAAGCTAAAAAGAAATTTGATTTCTTTCACAACTGTGACATTATCTGTGCCAAAATTCTTAGTATTATAACAATGACTTCCACCAGGTAATTCTCTCACGGAGCTAATTGTTGGTTTTTGACCTTCCCAGTTATTTTCTATTTTTCAAAATAGACCAATGCTCACCTATGCACTATAATGAAAAACTTACAAGTTAAGGTGTTAACATTACAGGCAGTCTCCAGGCTGCGAATGAGTTCCGTCCTTGAAGTCTGTTTGCAAGTCGATTTGCATGCAAGTTGGAACACAATGCAGGACAATGTAAAATAGCCATTCATAAGAAAGAGGAAACGACTACATATCGGATCTTTAAAATTAATATTAACACACCCCGTATGAGATCACATTCATAAATACAAGTATGCATAAGGATTATAAGAGAGAGGATTTATAATCATCTAGAAAGGAATAATTTGATTAGGGATAGTCAACACAGTTTTGTGAAAGGTAGGTCGTGCCTCACAAACCTTATTGAGTTCTTTGAGAAGGTGACTAAACAGGTGGATGAGGGTAAAGCGGCTGATGTGGTGTATATGGATTTCAGTAAAGCGTTTGACAAGGTTCCTCAAGGTAGGCTATTGCAGAAAATTTGGAGGCATGGGATTGAGGGTGATTTAGCGGTTTGGATCAGAAATTGGCTAGCTGGAAGAAGACAGAGGGTGGTGGTTGATGGGAAATGTTCATCCTGGAGTTCAGTTGCTAGTGGTGTACCGCAAGGATCTGTTTTGGGGCCAGTGTTGTTGTCATTTTTATAAATGACCTGGATGAGGGCGTAGAAGAATGGGTTAGTAAATTTGCGGATGACACTAAAGTCGGTGGAGTTGTGGATAGTGCGGAAGGATGTTGCAGGTTACAGAGGGATACAGATAAGCTGCAGAGCTGGGCTGAGAGGTGGCAAATGGAGTTTAATGTGGAAAAGTATGAGGTGATTCACTTTGGAAGGAGTAACAGGAATACAGAGTACTGGGCTAGCGGTAAGATTCTTGGTAGTGTGGACGAGCAGAGAGATCTCGGTGTCCATGTGCATAGATCCCTGAAAGTTGCCACCCAGGTTGATAGGGCTGTTAAGGAGGCGTACGGTGTGTTAGGTTTTATTGGTAGAGGGATTGAGTTTCGGAGCCGTGAGGTCATGTTGCAGCTGTACAAAACTCTGGTGTGGCCGCACTTGGAGTATTGCGTGCAGTTCTGGTCGCCGCATTAAAGGAAGGATGTGGAAGCATTGGAAAGGGTGCAGAGGAGATTTACCAGAATGTTGCCTGGTATGGAGGGAAGGTCTTGTGAGGAAAGGCTGAGGGACTTGAGGCTGTTTTCGTTAGAGAGAAGAACGTTAAGAGGTGACTTAATAGAGACATACAAGATGATCAGAAGATTAGATAGGGTGGACAGTGAGAGCCTTTTTCCTCGGATGGCGACAGCTAGCACGAGGGGACATAGCTTTAAATTGAGGGGTGATAGATATAGGACAGATGTCAGAGGTAGGTTCTTTACTCAGAGAGTAGTAAGGGCATGGAATGCCTTGCCTGCAGCAGTTGTAGCCTCGCCAACTTTAAGGGCATTTAAATAGTCGTTGGATAAACATATGGATGATAATGGAATAGTGTAGGTTGGATTGGCTTCAGATTGGTTTCACAGGTCGGCGCAACATCGAGGGCCGAAGGGCCTGTACTGCGCTGTCATGTTCTATGTTCTATAAGTTGAACATGCATAAATTGGGAACCCTTATATATAATTTCTAATAAATCACTTTAAGATACAACACAGAAAGAGGCCATTTAGCTTATTACCTTTCTCAGCTCTTTGATAGAGTTATTAAATTAATTCCATTCCCTTACCTTTCCCCAATAGCCCTTCAAATTTTCCTCCATCACACATTCCTCAAACGCCCTTTTGAAAGTATAGAGTCCCAACACCCTTTCAAGAAGCATGTTCTACAGCACAATTGTTTTCCTGGTGTCATCTAATTTTGCTAATTATCTCAAAAAGGAATTCCTCTGGTTACTGACTGTTTTACCATTGAATACATTTCCTCCTTTACTCTATTAAAAACAAAACTTTACAATTCTGAATGTCCGTAATAGGTCCCTTTATCTTTTTCTGTTCCAAGGAAAACAATTCCAGTATCTGTGGTCTTTCCAGCTCCTCCTGAGGTCCCCAATGATATCAGTGCAACCCATTCAATTCATTCCGTGTGATAAAGTAAAGAAAGGCACTGGATATTGCAAAGGCATTGGTCCCTGATGAGAAAAGATCAGTAGTACTGAAACCTGTTCTCCAGAACTATCCATGTCCCTAGCCAAGCTGTTCCAGTACAGCTCTACATACCGGCATTTAATGGACAATATGTAAAATTGACCATTAAGATTAATCCACAGAAAGCAGGAAAAATCCAATACAATAATTACCAACTATCAGTCTTCTTGCAAACATCAGAAAAACAATGCAAGTTGCATTGGCATTGTCATCAAGTGACATTTATTCAACAACCTGTTCACAATGCTCAGTTTGGGTTCAGCCAGGGCTACCCTACCCCAGATTTCATTGCAGACTTGGCAAGAACATGGATAAAAGAACTAAATTCCAAAGAGAAGAGGAGAATGATTGCACTTGACATCACAGCCTCATTTGACCAAGTGCAGAACTAAGGAGTCCAGCAAAATTGAAGTCAAAGGAAATGGAGAATAAACCCTTCACTCACTGAGTACAACAGCAAATGGTTTCGCTTGTTGGGGATCATTCAGACGCAAGACATCAGTGCTGAAATTCAGTGTCCTAGGCCCAACCATTTTAAGCTGTTTCATCAATGACCTTCTCCCATCATGAACATCTAAAGTGGAGATGTTCATTGGTGACTGCACAATGTTCAGCATCATTCGTAACTCCATAAGCACTCTTGCGCAACAAGACCTGAACAATATGCAGGCTGATAAATGGCAAGTAATATTCGCACCTCACAAGTGCCAGGCAGTGACCATCTCCCAACAACTGGAGAATCTAACTTGACATTGACGATTTCCACTCCTCAACATCTTGGGTCATTTCATTTACAGAAAAACTGAACTAGAGGAGTTATATCAATATTATGGCTACAAGAGCATCTCAGAAGCTGGGAATTCAACAATAAGTAAATCCCTTCTGAATCATCAAGGCCTGTCCAGCATTAATAAGTTTCAAGTCTAGAGTGTGAAAGAACATTACTTGTCTGAACAAGTAAAACGCAAAACAACATTCGAGACACTTGACACCACCTGAGACAAAGCAGCCCATTCACCACCTTCATCATTCATCTATTACCACCAACACAGTGGTACCAGAGTGTGTGATCTACAGCTCCACTACTGTAACTCACCAAGGGTTCCAAAAAAGGCTTCATCCAAACCAATACCCTCTACCATCTAGTAGAACATGCAGTGGGTGTTTGGAAATTTCTTTTTTAAAATATTCATCCATGGGCATCCCTGGCAGGCCAGCATTTATTGCCCGTCCATTGTTACCCTTGAGAAGGTGGTGCCATCTTGAACCGCAGCAGCCCACATGCTTTCAGGATTTTGACAAGCTACAGTATAAGAACAATGATATATTTCTAAGGCAGGCTGGTGAGTAACTTGGAGGGGAACTTGCAGGTGGTGGTATTCCCACATATCTGCTGCTCGTCCTTCTAGATGAAGTGGTCATGCATTTGGAAGGTGCTCCTTTATTCATTCACGGGTTGAGGGCATTGCTGGCTAGGCAGCATTTATTGTCCATCCCTGATTTCCCAGAAGGCAGTTAAAAGTCAACCACATTGTTGTGGATCTGGAGTCACATGCATGCTGGACCAGGTAAGGGTGGCAGTTTTCTTCCCTAAAGGGCATTAGTGAACCAGATAGGTTTTTTCTCTCAACAATCATTTCAGGATCGAAGTCAACATGATTTTACGAAAGGGAAGTGGTGTTTAACAAGTTTAAAAAAAGATTTTTTAAATCCCATATAGGAAAATAATTCATGGAATTAGGGTAGCATGTGAGTGCGAATAGATGGCTGGTTAACAGACAGGAAGCAATGAATCAGAATAAACAGGACATTTTCAAATATACCAGATATGGCTAGCAGAGTGCAACAATGTTCAGCACTGGGCCCCAGTTGTTTACAATCCGTATTAATAACGTAGGCAAAAAGTCTGAGAAAAAAAAGTTTCTAGGTTTCCTCATGTTTTCATGGATTCACAGTCATCATGAGATTCTTAATTCCAAATATTTATTGAATTCAAATTGCACCATCTGCTGCGGTGGGATTTAAACCTGAGTCCCTGGAACATTATCTGGGTCTCTGGATTAACAGTCCAGTGATAATACCACTAGGCCATCGCCTCCCCACAAATTTCTGCAGTGCATTTTGTAGATAGTACACACCACTGCTAGTGAGCGTCAATGGTGGAAGGAGTGGATGCTTGTGGATGTGTGCCAGTTCAGTGGGCTGCTTTGTCCTGAATGGCATTGAGCTGGTCAAGTGTTGTTGCAGCTGCACTCATCCAGGCAAGTGGGGAGCATTCCATCACACGCCTGACTTGTGCCTTGTAGATGGTGGCTAGAATTTGTGGAATCAGGAGATAAGTTACTCGCTGCAGTATTCCTAGCCTCTGACCTGGAGTGCTGGAGCACATATCTTCAGTACTATTGCCAGAAGGTTGTCAGTGCCCATATCCTTTGCAGCATCCAGTTCTTCCAACCATTTCTTGTAGCTAATGTGTTTATGTGACAACTCTAGTTGAGTTTCTGGTCAATGGTAACCCCAAGGATTTGATACTGAGGGATTTAGGGATGGTGACAACATTGAATCTCAAGGGGTGATGGTTAGATTGTCTCTTATTGGAGGTTGTCATTGTCCAGCATTTGTGTGGCTCAAATGTTGCTGAGGAAAAGTGGCTCAGGACTGTTTCAATATCTGAGGAGTCGCAAATGGTGCTGAACTTTGCACAATCAGCAAACATCACCACTTCTGACCTTATGATGGAGGGAAGGTCATTGATGAAGCAGGTGACGATGGTTGGGACTAGGGCACTACCCTGGGGAACTCCTGCAGAGATGTCCTGGAGCTGAGATGACTGACCTCCAGCAACCATGACCATCTTCATGTGTGTAATGTAAGAGTCCAATCAGCCGAAAGTTTGCCCCAGTACCCATTGATTCCAGTTTTGCTAGGGCTCCTTGATACCATGATCAAATGTAGCCTTGATGTCAAGGACTGTCACTTTCACCTCACCTCTGGAATTCAGCTCATTTGTACATGTTTGAACCAAGGCTATAATTAAGTCAGGAGCTCAGTGACTCTGGCAGAGCTCAAATTGGGTGTTACTGAGCAGGTTACTGCAAAACAACTGCTGCTCAATAGCACTGTTGATGACACCTTGCATGGCTTTACTGATGGGACAGTAATTGGCTGAATTGGATTTGTCCCGTTTTTTGTGTACAGAACATACCTGGGCAATTTTCCACATTGTCAGGTAATTGCACAGGAGGAGCTTGCCTAGGGGAGCAACAAGTCTTCAGTACTATTGCCCGAAGGTTATCAGGGCCCATATCCTTTGCAGCATCTAGTTCTTCCAACCATTGTGGGGTGAACTGAAATAGCTGAAGACTGGTATCTGTGATGCTGGAGAACCACTGGACGAGGCGGAGTTGGATCAATCACTCAGCACTGCTGGCTGAAGATTGCTGCAAATGCTACCCTTGCAAACTCCCCTCCAATTGGATGTACCCACACTTTATTTGTTCAGTGTTTCAAGAAGGCAGCTCAGCACCAACCAAACAAGTGGAATTAATGATAAGTATTATATGCTGGCCTTCCCCAAAATGGTCAGTGGGATAAAAACAAACAATGTTCCCACATTCTTCATAAAAGGTCTCAGACTAACAGTGAACACATCCTTCTAGGGCAGTAACAAGGGGTTTAAATTAATTGGGTGAGGGGGGGTCGAGGAGAGGAGAAATGTAGGCTTACAAAGGAAGAGGATATGACAACATTACAAGGCAGTTATTTGGATAACGATATCGAGTCGGACAAGAAGGCACAATGCTAAAAAAACAGCAATAAATAGGGTTAAGGCAGAAAACAATGGTAAAAAGGCAAAATTAGCTCTCTACTTGAATGCATCCAGTTTTTGGAACAAAATAAATGAAAAAAAAGAGCATAAATCTAGGTCAATGAATTCTTCTTATAGCCATTGTACAGCCATGACTACAACAAAATCAAAGCTGGGAACTAAATATTCAAGGGTATATAACTTTCCAAAAGGTCACAGAGGACAGAAAGGGTGGTAGGGTAGCATTGTTGGTACAGGATGGAATAAGCATAAAAGTAGGAATCAGTCCAAATGATCTTGGGTAGGAAGACACAGAATTCTTCTGGTGGAGGTAACAAATGAAAAGGGAAAGAAGACACTGATAGAAGTAATCTATAGGCCCCTAACACAAGATACACAGTGGGATAGAGAATAAGGAGGGTAGATAACAAAAGCAGTAGATCATAAATCCCTACAGTGTGGAAACAGCCCCTTCGGCCCAACAAGTCCACACTGACCCCCTGAAGAGCATCCCACCCAAACTCATTCCCCCACCCTTTTTCCCTGTAACCCACCTAATCTAGACATCCCTGAACACTATGGGCAATTTAACATGGCCAATCCATCTAAATTGCACATACCTGAACTATACTTTGATCATGGGTGATTTTAATCTTCATGTAGAATGGGACTGTCAGATTCACAGAGGAAGAATTCACAGTGTATTTGGGACAGTTCCCCAGAACCTGCGGATCCAACCAGGATTCAGACTAATTGGATCTGGTGATGTGTAAAGAGACAGGTTTACCAAATGATGTCACAGTAAAAGACCCCAGGACACAGCAGCCACAACATGTGGGTGTGGTGAAAGGCCAATAATTTTGTCTTTTTACCATTGTTTCCTCCCTTAACCTTATTTAGCATAGAATTTCACATCCAGTTTGATGGGAAAAATTAGGGTCAGAAACAACTGTGCTCAATTTAGAATGGGTAATTACAAAGAAATGAGGGCAGAGCTGGCTGCAGTGGACCCGGAAAGGAGTTTAGCACCAAAGACAATGGAAGAACAATGGCAGATATTGAAGGAAATAGTTCAATGCTCACAGCAAAAAAAAAAAAAAAAATGATTTTGAGAAGGGGTAAGCCAACTATAGACTCACAGAATCCCTACAAGGTGAAAGCAAGTCATTCGGCCCATCGAGTCCACACCGACCCCAGAGAACATCCCTCCCAGATCCACCCCATTCCTATAACCCTGTATTTCCCATGGCTAACCCACCTAGCCTGCATATCCTGGGTCACTATGGGCAATTTAGCATGGCCAATTCACCTAACCTGCATATCTTCGGACTGTAGGAAGAAGCCAAGCACCAGAGAAGACCCGAGCAGACATGGGGAGAACGTGCAAGAGATAGTTGCCCAAGGGTAGAATCGAACCGGGCTTCCTGGCACTGGGAGGCATCGCGCCGCATGTTGATATAGCCCTTATAGCACAACAATGGTTAACCAGAGAAGTTAAGGATGGTGTCAAGTTGGAAGAAAAAATATACAAGGTGGCAAAGATTAGTGATAAGCCTTAGGATGGAGGAATTTTTGTTTAAAACACCAAAAAAAAATGACCTCATAAATAAAAGAGGAAGAAGATAAACTCTGAGGGGCAAACTTGCAAATAATATCAAGATAGGCAGCAAGAGCTTAATTAAATGAATGTGAAAAGGGAAGAGATAAACCAAAATGAACACAGTTCCTTTAGTGGAGGAGGCTGCAGAAACAATTATGGGGAACGAGGAAATGTCGAATAAGTACTTTGCATCAGTCTTCGTAAGAGAAGACAACAACAACATTCCAAAATTACTAAATAATTAAGGGCCAATAGGAGAGGCAACAAATTATATAAAATCACTAGGGAAAAAGTAGTAGGAAACCAATGGAGTTAAAGACCAATACGTCCCCTGGACCCAATAGAATGCATCTCAAGATAACAAACACAGTAGCTACAGAGATACTGGATGCAGATAGTAATCTTACAAGAATCCTTAAATTATGGAAAAGTCCCAGAGTATTAGAAAACTGCCAATGTAACACCTCTATCGAAAAAGGGAAGCGGACAAAACACAGGTAGCTATAGACTAGTTATTAGGAAAATATTAGAGTTCATTATAAGGAACGTAATAGCAAAATTTTAGAAACACATAATATTATCAAGCGAAGTCAGCATGGCTTCATAAAGTGGAAATCGTGCTTGACAAATTTAAAAGAAGTTTTTGAGGATGTATCAAACAGGATTAATACAGGGACCTAGATAGCTTTGAGGTAGAGAATCCTACAGGCTCACAACTCTCTGGGTGAAGAAATTTCTCCACATCTCAGTGCTAAATTGCTTACCCTTAGATTGATACAAACAGGCCGTAGAGGCATATTGACAGGTAAAGCAAGTGGGCAAAAAACTTGGCAAAAGAAACATCATGACTGAAGAAAGCTACAGCACAGAAGGATTTAGAAATCCTCATCCATGAATCACAGAAAGCTTGCAGCAGATAAGAAAAATGGAATATTGGCCTTTATTTCAAGGGGAATGGAGTTAAAAAGTAGGAGATTTTGAAAAAATTATAGAAGGCATTTAGTCAGACCACAGCAGGAATACAGTTTTGGACCCCTTATCCAAGTAACGATATAATAGTAATACAGGTAGTCTACAGAAGGTCTGGCTGATACCAGGTATGGAGAGACAAAACAGAAGGTGCTGGAAAAGCTCAGTAGGTCTGGCAACATCTGTGGACAGAAATCAGATTTCACTTTTCGGGTCCAGTGGCCGTTTGTCAGAGCTGACGGTAGCTTGGAAAAGATTGGTTTACAAGCAGAAGATTGGAGGGTCGGGGGTGGGGGAGGGGGAGGGGGGAGGGGGAAGGGGGAAGGGGGGGATGGTAAGGAGTAAAAGATGGATGGAGATAGAGCCCAAGACAAAAGAAGAACAGTTTGACAGACAAAGAAGGGGGTAACAATCAGCCTGGGAGGATGAATAGCTACTAATGGGGACAATTAGTAGCTAACATCTGGTTGTGTGTAACATGAAGGGACCATAACCATGTATGGAGGGGCTGTTCTATGAGGACAGGTTGAGTCGGTTGGGCCTATACTCACTGGAATTTAGAATAACGAAAGGTGACTTTATTGAAAATAACCAGATGCTTAGGGTAGGTGCAGAAAAGTCGTTTCCCATGTGGGAGAGTCGAGGACATAATCTCACACAAAGGGGCTGCACATTTAAGCCAGAGAGGAGGAGAAATTTCTTATCTCAGAGGGCAATGAATCTGTGGAATTCTTTACTGCAGAGAAGGCTGTCAAGGTCTGATCATTAAGTATAGTCCTAAGTGCAAGTATGTTGCTTGCTCTTGCTGAGGTTCAGAAATGTTCTATTTTACATAACCAAATAACATTTGATCAATTAATAAAACCTTTTCTACTTGCCTGACATCTATCAACAGTTTTGATGGAAGAAAATATGTCAGCAAGGTCAGCCTCCTTGTTCTTTGGTAAAGACCGGTACAGATCCTTTTCATGCAGCCTCCAATAAGAAAGTCCTATAATAAAAACAACTAAATTTAACAAAGGCACAATGAGTTTTCAAAGATAACCTGGTTTAAAGGTGTAAATATTAGAAAACAAATTAAGAAATTATATGGAGATTCTTCAACTTCCAAATATATATTTTTAAATCACAGAGGAACAACTAGACCTTTGCTTCTTTCTTTAGAGTCATAGAACACAGAACATAGAACAGGGCCTTCAGCCCATCAGGACTTTGCTGACCAACAAACGCCAAACTACTCTAATTCCATTTATCTGCTCTTGATCCATAGCATACAATACCATAGTATGTGCTCGACTAGATGCTTATTGAATGTTTTGAGAATATCTGCCTCCACCACCTTCTCAGACAGCACGTTCCAAAATCTACCACCCTCTAAGTGGGGAAAAAAAACGTCTCCTCTGATCTCCTCTAGATCATTTCTTCTTCACCTTAAACTTATGCCCTCTGGTCTTAGACACATCTGCCATAGGGGGGAAAAGATTCTCAATCTACGCAGTCTATGACTCTCAATTTTGTATACCTCAATCAGATCCCCCTTCACCTCCTCTGCTACAAGGAAAACAAACTCAATCTATCTAGTCAGTTCTCATAACAGTGACCTTTCATCCCAAGCAACATCCTGGTGAATCTCTTCTGCACCCTCTCCAGTGTAATTACATCCTTCCAATAGTGTGAATCAAAGGATTAGTGGCACAGTCAATAGTTTCTCCTCCATTGTTGATATCATCTGCAGCAAGACATCCTGCTCCTGTATTCAAATCCTCTCACTACAAAGACCATTTGCCTTCTTCAAGAACCACCTGCAGATATGGCACACTTACTTTCAGCAACTGGTATACAAGGACACCCAGGTCTCATCACATTTCTCTCTTTCTCAATCAATCACCATTCAAATGATAGTCTGCCTTCATGTCTTTGCTTCCAAAGTGGATAACCTCACATTTATCCATATTAAACTTCTTCTGCTATGCATTTACCACTCATCAACTTGGCTAAAACAGAGTGTAGCATCACTGCATCCTCCACACAGCTCATCCACCCACCAACTTTTAT